>AWOL01S0012330.1:128412-173461 GCA_000715115.1 Nicotiana otophora
AGTCTGTTGCGGCATGCAACCCGATCCTCCAATATGGACTTTTTAATAAGTCTGTTGCGGCTTGCAACCCGATCCTCCAATATATCCATTTACCAATTTTTATAGAAGAAATTTCCCCAATAAATACAACAATTAATATAAAATTTTAAGACAACAAGCATACAATAATTATGATTTAATTACGAAACAAACAATGACAAATAGCAAATTATTATGGAAATCAGGGAGAAAATAGGCAGTTTAATATTTAATATGCTAAATGTCAAATAACAATTAAAACACATAATTCAAATAGCATGTAACAATTAATGCAGGAATTCAAGAAATAATATTTGACAAAGAATAGGAGAGAAACAATTATTATAATAATTAATTTATGATTTAAAATAATTTATGATTTTTCAAGAAAGCAGGTAAACAATTAATTTCACGACGTATAGACACTCGTCACCTCGCCTATACGTCGCTCATATGCATTTCATATAACAAATAATTTAAGGGTTCTATTCCTTCAAGTCAAGGTTAACCACGATACTTACCTCACTTTGCAACTTCCAATCAATTACTCAACTACAACGTTTCCTTTTAAATTTGACTCTGAAAGCTTCAAATCTATTCACAAACAATTCGATATATTCAATACTAATCATAGGAATTAATTCCATATGAATTTACTAATTTTCCGGATTAAAATCCGAAATTCATTAAAATATTTGACAGTGGGACCCACATCTCAAATCCTGGAAAAACTTGTGAAATTCGAACACCCGTTCTGCTACGAGTTCAACCATGCAAAAATTATCCAATTCCAATATCAAATGGACCTTCAAATTTAAATTTTCGTTTTTTTGGAAAGCTTTACAAAAATTCCAATTTCTTCCATCTAAATCCGAAATAAATGATGAATATAGACATGCATATGTGAAATATAATCACTTTTGGTTAAAGAACACTTACCCAATTCAAAGTCGTGAAAATCCCCCTTGAAATCGCCCAAATCCGAGACTTGAAACTCCAAAATGAGTAAAAATTGAGACTTCCGAATTTATGGGCTCTGCCCAGCCATTTTCGCATATGCGGATAAAAGTTCCGCATTTGCGGACTCGCATTTACGAGAAAAAGCTTGCATTTGCGATGCCAGGCTGCCAAGTGAAGTTCCGCATATGCGGACACTCCTGTCGCACCTGCGACATCCGCTTCTGCGCAAAATGGCCGCACCTGCGAAGACCCTAGGCCAGCCCAGTCCCGCATTTGCGTGATTTGGTGCGCATCTGCGGACACGCTTCTGCGAGAAGCTGCGCACTTCTGCGATCGAAGCCTGGACACGCCTGGGCACATCTGCGATGGAAGGCTCGCTTCTGCGAGCTCGCACCTGCGGTCAAAAATCCGCATGTACGATTACAACAGAAGGAAAAATATCCGATTTCAATCCGTATCACTCTCGGGGTATTCGGGACCCCGTACAAATATACCAACAAGTCCAATAATATAATACGGACTTAGTCGGGGTCTCGTATCACGTCAAACAATACCGAAATTATAATTCACACCCCGATTCAAACTTTGAGTTTTAAATGTTTCAATTTAAAAATCTCGTGCCAAAACATATCAAATGAATCCGGAATGACTTCAAATTTGGCATACAAGTCATAAATAACATAACGGAGCTGTTCAAATTTCCAGAATCGGATTCCGGCTCCGATATCAAAAAGTCAACCCCGTGGTCAAACTTGAAAATCTTTAGCCTTTAAATTGCTAGTTCCGTTAAATTGTCATAACTTGAGCTAGGAACCTCCAAATTAAATTCCGGGCATACGTCCAAGTCTCAAATCACGATATGGAGCTATCGAAACTGTCAAAACATTGATCCGGGTCTGTTTTCTAAAAATATTGACCAAAGTCATCTTAGTTGAGTTTTAAAGCTCTATTTCACATTCTAATCCATTTTTCACATGAAAACTTTCTGGAAAATTTTACGGACTGCGCACGCAAGTCGAGAAATGATAAATGGTACTTTTCGAGATCTTAGAACACAGAATTACTTATTAAATTTAAAGATGACATTTTGAGTCATCACAGCTCGGTTTGAAAAATGATTTTAGGCCTTCTTTGATCCTTTTGAGCTTTAATGCTACCACAAATAATATCATCCCTAGTTAGCCCTTTTAAGCCTATAGACCTTTTATTTGACACCCACTTACAATCCTATAACATTTTTTTTTCTTAATTGATACTATTTTGATCCTTTTTACCTCTTAAAGCAGTTAACTTGTAAAATGAGTTCTAGAAGAAGTAAGGAGGGAACTTGGGGAGCTTTTAAATGGAATCAATGAAAGAAAAAAAGGTGCACTTGTATGTAAAACAAAATACACCACTAGCGAAAATCAAAAAGTACGAGAAAATTGTTAGAAAAAAAAAGAAATTATTTGCAAAAAAGAGAGAAAATATGCAAGGAAACAAATGTAGCAAAAGAAAATAAGTACATCTTGGCCTTGCTAGAGCATGTAAATCAAAGTAGTGCTTAAACCAATAGGGGACGTCTGGGTGATTTCGCTTGATGATGTTTGAAGTTGGGTTGAAGAAACGTTTCTCTTAAACTTTATTATGTGATGTGTTAAAGTGATTAGGAGGGTGAGCCACTATTTCCTAAATATATCCTACTTTTTTCTTAACACACATTACAGTCATGATAAAGTCCTAATTGATTTTAGACCGAGCAAGCCTACAATAGTAGAGATTTACATAGTGGGCAAGCTTATGGTACCTTCTTGCATGCATGTGACTTCTTTGTGAGAATGAGTAATTTCTTTCTCTATGTGTGAGTCCTTAAATTACATTTGGACGATTGGTTTGAATGTGCAGATTGTTTACACTCTTTGATTTGTTGTAAGGGAACATGATTTCACAATAGATAGGTAATGTTATTAGACTTCTCGTTACGGTGAGTGTTCAAGCCATGGATACTTTTTGCATTAAGTCGGTTCTTGAGACTAGGATTATCACGAGCATGTTGTCTATGTGGAATGCATATTTTGAATAAGTTTGGCATGAAAAAGTGGGAAGTGTGTGGAAAGTACATATACTAGAGCTTAATTGTTGTTATCAACCAAAGTCATAGGTGTAATGTGCTTACTTGATATATGCTCCTCTATATTGTGTGCTTGTGGTGGTGTTTTGAGGTGGGATTGTTGGTGTTGTCTTGGTTCACTCGAGGACGAGCAAACACTTAAGTGGGGGTGGTGATATTTGGCTAAAAATACATATAATATGATGTTAATTGCCTCGCATCTTAGTATAATACTAGTGATACTTAGAGTCCATTGTAATGTTTTGAGCCTAATTGTGTTGTTTACTTGTGTAAGAGTGATTGGAAGAAGAATGGAGGAATAATGGAGCAGTGCCATAGCCAGTGCTTTGCACCCAATATAGCACTCAATTTCAATGATGGTCATCGGTTCTATCCTCAGTACCAAGCACTCACCATAGCACCCAAACTCAGTGCCATAGGCAATGGAGCGCACCCAACACATTTCGGAGGCCAACTGTTCCCTGTGTTTTGCTTGGACTTGGTTAAAATTGTCTATGACTTTTATTACACATATAAATAGTCCTTAAGCACACTGTTTTAGGGAAGTTCGACCCCAACAAAGGAGAAACGCTGCTGGAGAAATTTAGGAGACAAAAATCATAGAGTTGTTTTTCTGTTTTTCTTTTACTGCTTGTAGTTTTATTCTCTCAAAGATGATTAGCATGAATGTGAGTGGCTAGTTCTTCTTGTTCTGGGTTTATGGGTGTTACATGGATGTTGGTGTTTGGTGTTTAAATTGATGATTATGATTTTATCAAATTGGTTTTTTTATTAATCCCGTGATTAATTATTTTTCAACATAGATAACAATGAAATACTATGCATCTAGAGTTGAACTCGAAAGTGGGAAGTTTTGATTGCATATAGAATTAAATAGTGCAAGTTCTTGAACCTGGGCATCGGGGAACGGATTCGTGATTAGGATAGACATATACCTAATTGCCATGTTTGGTTGAAATACAGGAATTATAAGTGCATTCTTTTTAGTATTAATTCCATAGACATATAGGCGTTAAGATAACTTGAATAGGCGGGTAAGAACTCAATAGATTCTTACGAGTAATATTAAACTTGTCAATCAACAAACCCAATAAATCAATTAGTCAATTTAAGTAGAGAACACAACAGGATTGTTGGCTAACTTATAACTCTAGAATATCTTCTCCTATTGATTTCCATCTTCAGCTGCCTATGTGTTACATTCTATCTCTAGTTTATTTGATTGCTTGATAGTTTCTTTGGTAGTTAATTAATCACCAACACATTTTGAAAAAAATCTCTTGAATAGATAATTCGTTTGAGTTTGATTTAGTCAATAGTTAATTATAATTCTCTATGGAAACAATACTCTATTCACTACTTTATTACTTGTCGATCACGTATAGTTGCGTGTACGTTTGGCCTCAACAAATGTGACCAAGCGAACCCATCCATTCCAATATCTATAACCCTGGCATAGCCAATGTCACGGTCTTAGCGTGACAATCAGGAATAGCATGGTACAGAGAAATCCAATCCATATCTAAAATCACATCAAAGTCCATCATATTAAATAACAAAAGATCAAGCTTCATCTCATAGCCCCGGATAGTGACCACACAAGAACGATAGACACAATCCACCATAATAGAATCCCTATTGGGTGTAGACACATAAATCGGAGTATCCAAAGAATCATGAGACATATCCAAATATGATGCATAGTAAGATGACACATACGAATAAGTAGAACCTCGATCAAACAATACTAAAGTATCTCTATAACTGACCGGAACAATACCTATAATGACTGTATTTGATGCAACTACCTCAGTCCTACAAGGGAAAGTATAACAACAGGCCTGGCCTCCGCCTCTAAGATGACCTCTACCCGCCTGTCCCCCACTTCTAGATGGTTATGCAGGTGGTGTAGCATCTGGAGCGGGGATCATAGCTTGGGTACCCTGCTGAGGTACACTCATCAGAAGCCTGGGACAATCTCTCATCATATGCCTTATATCACCACACTCATAGAAAGCTCTTTGTGGGTACTTCTGGACTAAGTTTGCCCCAGACGACTGGAATAACCACTGTAAGAACTCTGTGCATGAGGTGCACTAAAGGATGACTATCTGGTGCAAGTGCTTTGAAATCCATGGCTAGCTGGAGCACCACATGAGACCTTAAGTGCTAACTGAACTGGTTGGCTAAAATGACCTCTACTATTTCGACCCATGGTCTAGAGTAGGAAACACTAAATTCTTCTAAACCACGAGGCTTCTTATCCTCCCTATCCCCCCTCACATGCTTGTGAATACACTCTATCCTCCTAGAAAATCCATAGCCTGATGAAAGGTAGTCTCAGTCTCCATCTCCTGTACCATCCCAAACCTATGGTTGTAGGTGAGTCCCCCAACAAATCTACGGACCCGCTCAGTCTCAGTAGAAATAGAAGAGTCGCATAGCGTGATAAATCTATAGAACTCATCGCATACCGGGTAATAGTCACACCATCTTAGTGCAACTGCTCAAACTCACTACGAAACTCCTCCCTATGAGTCTGTGGGATAAAATCCTCCAAGAAAAGAACTGAAAATTGGGGCTGGGTGAGTGGTGTTGCGCTAGCTGGCCTACTCGATCATAAGTCTGCCACCATATGTATGCAAGCCTAACAACTGAAAAGTAGTAAAGTCAACATCGTTCGACTCCACCAAATACAAAGTGTGCAGAATACAATGGCGCTGATCTAAGAAGCCCTGTGCATCTGCAGTAGGTCCTTCACAAAAATAGGGAGGAAGAAGTCTTTGAAATCTCTCCATCATTTTCTGCTCCTCAACAAAGACTGGCCCTATCTTGGGCTGAACTGTAATGACTGGTTTTATCGGTGTAACACCCGGAGTCTAATAAACACGATCCAGCTACTCTAATGTACGTGCGGCGGGATTAAGGGCTCCCCCCAGCCTGTGAAGTAGTTGGTGCAACCGGAGTCAATCCTGCCTAAGTCAAGCTCTCAAATATGCTCATAATGTGAGCCAAAGTCTCCTAAAGTCCAGGTGTAGCAATAGGTCCCTCAGGTGCCTGAGCTGGTCTAACCTACTCAATATGATTGAGCACCTGCTCCTCAGCTGGAGCTATTAGTGGCTCCACAACTACTGCTCTAGCAGGACCTCTAGCGACATCGCGTGCCCACCTCAGCCTCTACCCGGCCCTGGCCTCTCATGGCTTTGACAGAGGATACTAGTGCATGCTCAACTAATCTTGTAGAACGTGTCCTCACTATCTGTGACAGAATAGAAGAGTAAAGTTTTGAACTTTGGGATAAATAAATTCGCACGATAAAGAGTGAAAGAAAGAAAAGTTTCCCTAACACTATTGTAGCCTCTCTAAGATAAGTACAAACGTCACCTTACCAATCCACATGACTCTACTAAACTTTCTCATGACTCGTAGAACCTATGAACCTAGTGCTCTAATGCCAACTTGTCACGACCCGTAATCAAACTAAAGGCCATGATGACATCTAAATTCCAAGACTAAGTAAGACAATCACACTAGCATCATTCAATCAACAAGACAAGACGTAATATGTCTGAATTATCATATATAATGGAATAAGTGATCAACATAATCCAGAATAGTAATACATAAGACCAACTCCCAAAATAAGGTATTACAGAGTCATGAGCTCTAACGAGAATACATAAAGATGTCCCAAAAGTTCAATATTGTCTGAATGTGAAAGCAACCATATCAAAGTAAAGGAAGGGGACTCAACAGTCTACAATGTCCATGCAACACTACCTTGATTCCTCTCAATCAACAAATGAACTTACTCCCTAGGTCCGCTGGTGTCGACATCCGGATTTGAACAAAAATATGCAAAAGTGTAGTATGAGTACGGGACAATTGTACTTAGTAAGTATCAAGACTAACCTTGGTGAAGTAGTGACGAGGTTCAAGTCACTTGATACTCACTAATCAAGGAACCTGTGCAGTATATAATAACTTGCAACAAGAATATGACCGGATAGAAAATCATCAACTCAACAAAACAAGAATTATCAACTCAACATATGTAAATCATCTTTGACAATAAAATCATCAGTCAATAACAGAGGCATAAAGTAGCATGTTAAAATTCACATAAAAAGGCACAACAAGGAATAAAAGATTCACTTGCATGACTAAGCTTCCACGCGTACACTCAACTACCATCATCCGCCTCCATATCAGAATCAATAACATCAGTCAAGGTATCACAATCCGCGTGTATGCCAGCAAGAGAGAAATATGTGAGAGTGATATGGATCCATATTCACACACTGTACTGCAAAAACCTCATGCAATAACAATAAATGCTCGACAAATACCTTGTGCCATAACAATAACCACACGGCAAAGACCTTGTGCCATAACAATAACAATAGCATCACAATTGTACGGCAAGGATCCCGTGCCATTAGAATAACAACAATATCATCATAATCGCATGGCAAAGACCTCGCACAACAATATCATCATATCACAATATCCGCACTGAAGGGACCTCGTGCCAACACCAAAACAATTCACTCAACATGTACATATGTGAAAAAATCATAATAATCCAAGATAACAATTTATCATCAAAGAGACATATGCTCACAAGTCATCAATATGGTGAACAAAAGGACATAATAATGATAAATCTTGGATGTGCGCTCAAGGTGTAAAACATGACTATGGCGAAATCCATAAAGTAATGATTCCACAAATGACCATCTTGGCTAATTAGGAGATAATAATCCTAAAACATGATCTCTAGCATGAAAGGATAAGCTCATGTAGTCATACAAAGGAATTCACATATATCCAGTCACACCAGCCAATCCCAAAATATAACACGGACATACTCGAGGCCTTAAATCACACCAAATAATATCAAAACCACTAATCGCACCTTAATTGGCCTCGGGGGGTATTTCGGGGTGGTTTCGGACCAATCCCCCTTTATTTTGATTGCACATTTCTGGTGCAGAGGTCTTTCATCACGATCGCGAATGAAGGCTCTAGATGGCGGAGTGGAAGTTGGCCAGGCAAGGTTTTACCCTTCGTGGTCGCGTGAGACGCGTCGCGTTCGCGGAGCTCTGGGATGTGATGTTCCGCGTCCATACTCTGTTGTTACGTTTGTGGAGGCGTGTGGCTGGGCTGGAGTTTTGCCCACGTGATCACGTATGGAAGGTCGCATTCGCGTAAGCCCATCTAGTGAAAGGTTTGCAAGAAGGACTTCGTGTTCGCGACAGGTAGTTTTGAGTTGGTGAGTTTTTGGCCTTCGTGATCGCGATGTAGGTCTCGCGATCGCAATGCATATGCATGGGCAGACCCTTAAGTACTCTATTTCGAGGGTTTTAGTTATTTTATCATATTTTGAGATTGGGAGCTCGAATTTGGGTGATTTTTGAAGGGATTTACAGGATTTGAATTGGGGTAAGTATTTTTGACTCATATTTGTTTATCATTCATGATTTCAACCTTGATTTTAGCATTTGATTGGTGAATCTAGGTGAAGAAAATAAGAGATTTTGGCAAAGCTTTTCTAAAATAAAAAATGAGGATTTGTACCCCGATCTAGAGTCGGAATTGGATGAAACTTATATGGTTGGATTCGTATTCGAATGAATATTCGAAATTTGTGACTTGGTCGTGTTCCGGAAGGTAGGCCTGAATTGACTTTTTGGTTGACTTTTTTTATTTTGACAAAGAACGAAGCTTTATTGTTTGGGTTTGCTTCTTATGGCCTTATTTAATTTTATTGAGTTGTTTTTGGCTAGATTCGGGTCGTTGGAAGGTCGGCTCGCACATGAAGGTATTTCTAGGGTATTGATTTGGCTTGCTTGAGGTAAATATCTGTCACGACCCCAATTTCCCTCTGTAGAATGTCGTGATGGCACCTAGTTTCTACGACTAGGTAAGCCTAACAAATAATAATAACTTGGCAGAAACAATTATCAAAATACTAGAACAAAGCTGAATAAGTGATATAACCTTCCGATACAAACATAATCCCAACAATACACTCCCCAAAATCGGTGGAACTGAATCATAAGCTCTATAGAGTAAAACTAGGATATCTACTACATCACTGTCTGAAAGAACTATAACAGGAACCAGAATAAAAGGGAAGGTGACTCCGAGGCCGACAGATGTGGAACAGGTATACCTTGAAGTCTCCCCAAGCAGCAACTCTATCAACTCTAGTGTTCGGCATGGGCATATGTACTTGGATCTGCACAAAAATATATAGAAGCGTAGTATGAGTACATCACAATGGTACCTAGTAAGTATCAAGTCTAACCTCAGCAGAGTAGTGAATATAACGACCCAACTTGTCATTTTAAGAATTAACACCTCGTTCAATGGCTTAAGGTCTCGAGAAGTTTCGTAATATGTATTATGACCCGTAGGTGTGGTTGAGTTTGATTTTCGGAAGATTCAGAATTTAATTAAAAGAACAATTCTTATTTAGAAGCTTAAATGGAAAGAGTTGACCGGAGAGTTGACTTTTGAGAAAACGATCCCGGAATGGAATTTCGATGATGGCAATAGCTTCGTATGATGATTTCGGACTTAAGCGTATATTCGGATTCGGATTTGGAAGTCCGTAGGACAATTCGACGCATTTTGGCGAAAGTTGAAAAATAGAAGATTTTTGGAAAATCCTACTGAAGGGTGATTTTTTGATAACGAGGTAGGATTTCGATTTCGGAAATTTGAATAGCTCCATTTCATCATTTATGACTTGTGTGCAAAATTTGAAGTCATTCCAGATTGATTTGATACGTTTCAGCGCAAAATATAAAAGTTATAAGATTTGAAAACTCAAAATTTGATTCGACGTGCGATTCGTAGTTTCGGTATTGTGTGATGTAATTTGAAACCCCGAGTAGTCCCGTATTGTGTTACGAGACTTATTGGTAAATTCGGACGAGGTCCCGGGTCGCTCGGATGAGTTTCAGACGAGGTTTGGATCAAATTTGAACTTGTTGAAAATGCTGGGATTTCTGCTGTTTCTGGGCAGACCTGTTGGGATCGCACATGCAGAAATTTGGGCGCAGGTGCGACCATCGCGAAGCGAGATGAAGCTCGCAGAAGCGAAATTGGCTGGGCTGGGCTGAACTGAGGCCGCAAGTGCGAAGAATTTCTCGCACCTGCGTGAGCGCAGAAGTGGAAGCTCTTCGACAAGTGCGAGTGGAGCGCCAGTGGACGTCGCAGAAGCGAGAATTGGCTCGCAAAAGCAAGCTCGCAGGTGCGATAAAATGGTCCGCAGGTGCGCAAACTGGGCAGAATGTTAAGGACCAAAAATAGTCATTTCGCCATTTTCGTTTTGGGATTTTTGGAGCTCAGATTTGGGCGATTCTGGAGGGATTCTTCACAAGCTTGGTTGGGGTAAGTGTTTTATATCCTAAAGTGATTATATTTCATGAATCTATGATTATATTCATTATTTAATTCGGATTTAAATGGAAGAAATCAAGTTTTTTACAAAATCTTCCAAAAACAAAAATTTAAGATTTGGAGATCGAGTTGTTATTGGAATTCAATAAAATTGGTATGGTTGAACTCGTATCGGAATGAGTGTTTTTGGATTTCGTGAATATTATGTCGGGTTCCGAGAAGCGGGTCCCGCGTTGACGTTTGTTGACCTTTTAGAATAAATTTTTAAGTCGACGTATTATTATCCGGAATTGTTTTCGATGAATTTTAATGAAGTTATACAATTAATTTAGATAGATTTGAGCTGTCCGGAGATCAATTCAAGCAAGAAGGCGATTTTGGAATATCGGCATAACTTCAAAGAGGTAAGTGTCTTGCTTAACCTCGAGTGGGGGAATTTTCCCTTAGGCATCGAGTCTTATGTGCTATTTATGAAATGTGAAAAGCCGTGTACGCGAAGTGACGAGTACGTACTCGGGCTTATATGTGCAAATTGTTATTGGATTAAAGTTTTAGGCATTATTGTGTAGTAAATTGGGTAATCGTGGATAAGTATGAAATCATCTATTTGCCATGCCTAAATCTTTGTTGTTGTTGTTGTTGTTGTTGTTGTTGTTGTTGTTGTTGTTGTTGTTGTTGTTGTTGTTGTTGTATGACAATTTGATGTGATTGTTACTTGATTATTTATATAATTTCATGAATTTGTTGGTTTGATAATTATTGTAATTTAATTTCATTATGAATTTTCCCTCTGCAAATAATTAATTAAATGAGCTTAAGAAGAGGTGTTTATATAATTATTGAAAATTTGAATTTAATGAAGACTTTGCTTTATGTTGAGTAATTTCTATCTCTATTGGTTATTTTTGGGTGTTGTACACATTATGTGGAGCTTTTGGCTATTTGTTGTGAAATTAATTGATTTTGTTATATCCTTGGAATTTGTTGTAGCCATTGGGCAAACTATAATGTGAATTGATTTTGTTATGTTACCGTGTAAATTGTTGTGTTGTATGAATTATTATTTTGAGGAGATAAGGGTGGCGTTTCACCGTTGATTTTATGTAGGTATAAGGGTGGCATTTCACTGTTGTTGAGTTGTTAGAATATTATTTGGGCGGAGCGATAAGGGTGGCTATAGGAGCGATAAGAGTGGCAATAGGAGCGATAAGGGTGGCTATTGATATTGTCTGGGCGGAGCGATAAGCGTGGCTATAGGAGCGATAAGGTTGGCAATAGGAGCGATAAGGGTGGCTATTGCCAGGGACGATATGTGATGATGTGGGGTTGTGGCATTGATGATTTTCATGTGATGTTGTGATTTTCTTGTGTTTATATTTATACCTTATGCAATTTGTCTTGTTGTGGGTAAATTGATAACAATCTGATTTATGTTGAAATTGAGAGCCTGTGGCTATTGCCAGGCGGATTATAAAATGAATTGTGGGCACGAGGTGCCGTGAGTAAATAATGAGGATATTTGGCACGTGAATCGTCCGTGCAGTTATGATATGAAATGTGGGCACGAGGTGCTGTGATAAAATGATAATGATATTTGGCACGTGAATTGTCCGTGCAGTTGTGATATGAAATGAGGGCATGAGGTGCCGGAAAAATATGATGATTTAATTATAGGCACGAGGTGCCGTGGAAATATGAAAAATGGGTTGAGACCCGTGTTTACGAAAAATATGAAAATGGGCTGAGACCCGTGTTTTTATGATTTTGAAATGAGGTGTCACATGGTGACTCTTTAATCGAAAGAATTATATTCAAAATATTTATTTGAAAGGATTTTTATTCAAGAAGAATTATATTTGAAAGATATTTATTCGACGAAAATATATTTGAAAAAGTGTTTTATCTCTAAGAATTATATGTGAAAGATATTTAATTGAAGAACTTGAGTTAACTAGGAGTAATTATATTTATTAATTGTTGAGCGATATTAAATGGTGATTTTATTGTCTTACTGTGCATATCATCGGTTGTTTTATGTTGCCCTTATTATTATTTGTTTCTTATTATTTTGTATATTACATCGCATATGTTATTAGACTAGTGAGTGTCTTGACTGTACCTCGTCTCTACTCCATTGAGGTTAGTCTTGATACTTACTGGGTACCGACCGTGGTGTACTCATACTACACTTCTGCACATTGTTGTGCAAATCCAGGTAATGGAGATATCGGACTTGAGCAGAGTTAAAGCGCGATCATAAGGATTCAAGGTAGAGCTGCTTGGCCGTCGCAGTCCCTTGAAGTCTTTTCATTTCATTGTACTATTANAAGCTGCTTGGCCGTCGCAGTCCCTTGGAGTCTTTTTATTTCATTGTATTGTTAATTTATAATCAAACAATATTGTATATTCGGTCCTCGTGATCATTCCATGTATTCAGTTAGAGTTCGTGACTCAGTACTACCAGTCTTGGGAGGTTGTATATTCATATTTATTCCGCTGTTAGTTTTGGCTACTTATTTAATTCAAAAAAATAAAATGGCTTCAAAATGTAATAGAAATCGACTTACCTAGTCTTAGAGACTATGTGCCATCACGACGCCTGTGGTAGGATTTTGGGTCGTGACAAGTGACGAGGCCATGTCAAGGCACCTAATAGGATATAGATAGACAATATGAAGATGTAATAAGGGCAATTAATGGAAGTAAAGAAATAACTGATACGAAACAAGATAATAACGTGAACTAATACCGGAGATCAACATGGAAATAGCATAAAAGAAGTAACTAAAGAGACTACAATGATCATATACAGACAACAAATACTAGAACAATAAAGAACTAAAACAACAAGAAATGTTCCTACCAAAACTCTTTGCAACATGGAATAAACAGCAAGAATCATAACGAGGTACCGCCTCGTGTACAACAAAATCACAACCGAGGTACCGCCTCATATAATCAAGAATCAGCACCGAGGTACCGTCTCGTATAATCAAGAATCACAACAGAGGTACCGCCTCTTATTCACATTTCTCAATTTCAATCATAATGTTTCCTTATACCGCTGCGTGAGCCTTACATTTGAAATAGGTTTTGAAAACAGTTTTTCCGAAATAGCTAGACGCACTTTAGCCCACCTTATGACGCCACGTGGATTCACGTAGTTCCCCTACAAGCAACACACACATAAGTCCCATTTTATACCACTGCATGTACATCAACCCCAAGCCTTATACCACCGCATGCGCATCAATATTACATTACAATAACAACTCGCACCACAAGTGCCCATATATCACAATTTGTCAATAATCCACAATATCAATATTTCCACAAATACAAGAACATCAAAACAACAATGAATGTAAAATGCTCAAAGAAAGATGTTTCAATATTAACAATTTTCCCTCAACTTGATAACGGTTTTCGCAACTTCAACACCAATAGCTCAACAATGAGAGAGACAATGTATAACCACGATGTTAAATAAGAATAACTCACAATGAAAGAAATAACGTGTATCAATGACTTCAAATAATAAAAATCCACAATGAAATGGGTAACATGAACAATAACTTCAAACAATGGTAATCAACAATGAAAGAGGTAATATGAACAATAACTTCAATTAACGATAATCGACAATGGAAGAGATAACATGTAAAATGACTTCAAATAATGACAATCAACAATGAAGGGATATTATGTAGCATTAAAAGAGGCAATAAGTTCAAACTAAATCATAAGAGCAATTTATCAATTAGGAGGTAGAACAAGTGTTAATGAAATCATTTAAGGTTAGTAAGGATAGACTAACACAAGTAAGAATAGATTGACTAGGAGAATTTAGATCATGATATGGCATTTAAATTAAGCATGAAAATAGTCTAAGTAGCCTAAACCGATCAACTATCACGTACAACCCGTGTACCCACTCGTCACCTTGCGTACACGGATTTCACTTAACACAATTGAATCAAACAATACCAATCCTAAGGGGTAGTTTTCCCACACAAAGTTAGGCAAGACACTTACCTCAACTAGGCCAAATCAACACTTAGAAATAGCTTCCCCCTTAGAATTTGCCTCCACATGGATCAAATATAACCAAAATTGACATAATATCATCAAACAAATGCTAGGATAGATAAAGCTAAGATCTTTACACTTTTCCCAAAAGGTCAACAAAAGTCAACCTGGGGCTTGCCCAGTCAAAGATCGGGTCCAATGGTAGATTCTGTCTACCAATGATCCCACGAGTTCATATATGTGATTAGTTTCAAAATCCGAGTCCAAATCGACTCTCAAAACTTGATTTCTATTTTTCAAAAACATGACAAAGTTTCATAATTTTTCACTTTGATTCACATGATTTTGATGTTAAAATCTAAGATATGTTGATGGAATATGATTAGAAATAGATTAGAATCATCTACCCAAGGTTTGTAGGTGAAAATCCCCTCTCCAAATAGCCTCCTACCGAGTCTAGGTTTCAAAAATGAGAGAATGCGTTCAAAAATCTCGTCTCCCAGCCCTTTAACCAACTGTAGATGTTGCATTTGCGACACAGGGTCCTCGCAATTGCGGACCAGTGATTGTATTTGCGAACCCTGATAGCCTGAAGCAACCCCACAATTGCAAGAAAAGGCTTCACAATCGCGATTCGCAATTCGCAATTGCGAACTGGCCTTCATCGCAAAAGCGAACAATTGTTCGCAGTTGCAAACCAAACAAAAATCCTACTATATTCGCAAATGCGAAGGGTGAGTCGCATTTGCGACAACTGCCCTCCTCTGTCACCTTCACAAATGCGACCCCGGTGTTTGCATTTGCGACACCAGAGCACCAGACACCAGATGTTTCCATTTTCAGTCCAAACCACTATGGAACATGTCCGAAACTCACTTGAGCCCTTAAGGCTCCAAACCAAACCTTCACATAAATCTAAAAACATCATACGAACTCGCTCGCGCTATCAAAAATACAAAATAATATCTAAAACTATGAATTGAACTCTAAAATGCATAAATTTCAAAATAAAGTTCAAGAATCTCTAAATTTACAACTAAGCGTCCGAATCCTATCAAATAAACTCCAAATGATACCAAATTTTGCAGGAAAGTTATAAATACCATAATTGACTTATCCAAGTCCCAAAATCAAATTCCGAGCTTGATAGTTAAAATTCAACCTACGGTCAAACCTTTCAACTTCGAATTGCCAACTTTCAGTAAATCCACACAAATCAACCTACAGACTTCCCAAATCAATTCTGGGCATATGCCTAAGTACGAAATCACGATACGAAGCTATTAGAGTAATAAAAGCACAGTGCCAAGGCCGTTTTCACAAAAAGTCAAAGTTTGGTCAACATTTTCTAATTTAAACTTCTAAGTCAAGAATTAAGGGTCCAAATCAACCCGAAAGCTCCCCAGAACGAAACTAACCAACCCCGCACGTCATAAAATCATAAACACACATGTGTGAAGTATCAAAAGGGGAAACAAGGCACAATTAAAAAATTAACCGATCGGGTCTTTACATTATCCCCTCTTAAAACAAACGTTCATCCTGGAACGTGTATAAGGACATACATGAAGTGGTAAATAGATGAGGATAATGACTCCGCATGTCGTGATCGGTCTCCCAGGTTGCCTCCTCGACTAGATGACCCCTCCATTGAACCTTTACTGAAGCAATACTCTTAGATCTCAACTTCCGGACCTGTCAGTCCAAGATAGCCACAGGCTCCTCAATATAAGTCAAATCCTCGTCCAATTGGACTGTGCTGAAGTCTAGAACATGAGACGGATCACCGTAATACTTCCGTAGCGTAGAGACATGGAACACCAGATGAACCACAGATAAACTAGGTGGCAAAGCAAGCTTGTAGGCCACCTCTCCAATCCTCTCAAGGATATCAAAAGGTCCAATATACCTAGGGCTTAACTTGCCCTTCTTTCCGAACCTCATCACACCCTTCATTGGTGAAACCCGAAGCAAGAATTGCTCTCTTACCATGGATGCAACATCGTAAACCTTCCGATTCGCATAACTCTTCTGTCTAGATTGGGTTGTACGAAGCTGATCCTAGATCATCTTGACCTTCAAAGCATCCTAAACCAGATCCGTGCCTAATAACTTAGCCTTCCCCAACTCAAACCACCCAATTGAAGAGCGACACCGTCTCCCATATTGAGCCTCATACGGAGCCATCTGAATACTCGATTGGTAGTTGTTCTTATAGGCAAACTCTGCAAATGTCAAGAACTAATCCTAAGTACCCCCAAAATCCATAACACAGGCGCGAAGCATATCCTCCAAAATCTGAATAGTGCGCTCGGACTGTCCGTCTGTATGATGGTGAAATAGTGTATTCAACTCAACCCGTGTGCCTAGATTATGCTGTATAGCTTTCTAGAAATGCGATGTGAACTGCGTACCCCAATCAGAGATGATGAATACCGGTACTCCATGAAGTCGGACAATCTCGCGGATATAAACCTGAGCCAACTGCTCTCAAAAATAGGTAGTCACTACCGGAATGAAATGAGCGGACTTGGTAAACCTGTCCATGATGGTAGGCTACAATTGCATATTTTAGTCGCTTATTGCACTCCAATTTACTCCACTTTATTTGTTTTGAGCTTTAATTGATAGTGTTTTGCACTTATTGTGCGTTTTATGCCTTGTAGGAGTGATTCCGAGCTATATATATGTTATGAATGAAATTGAGTGATTTTAAGCTTTGAAGTCTGAGTAAAAACCCAAGGGATTAAGCCGGGATCATGTTCGGGGGTCGAGGACCAAGTTTGGATCTCAAAACGCAAGAAAAATCCTACTCTGAGAAAACTTCATTAGTGCAGTGCGTGGCGCGCCGCGACTGTGCAAAAATTCCTGCTGCCTCTCAGAACTAGCTCTCTGGATTTCCCCATTAATTCCCTGCATAGCACGTCGCCCCTTGCGGTGCGCCTGTGCAATTTTTATAAAGTGAGAATCCAATTTCGGCTAGGAGAAGGTGATTTCATCTGGGCCTGACCCTACTTGGTATAAATATATGGAAAAACGTTATTATTTGGACTTTTGACACATATTAGACCTAAGGAGGCTAAGGAGGGGTTGGAGAAGCAAAAGCACAAGGAGTTCATCATTCAATCCTCACCCAAGACCCGAGTTTGGATCGTTTTATGTTTTCCTTTACTTTAAACATATTTATGATGAATTGTTCCATATCTATGGAGTTGTTCTCTTTTGGGTTTGATGGATTTGATGTATTGATATTTGCTTGTGGATTATAACTCTAGTTTTGTGTATTGAAGCATTTTGGATGATGTAACTGTTGCATCTATATTCACTTGTTCATGTAATCGAGAGAGGCATAACTTATGATATATTTGCATTATATTGTTGGTTGAGTTCATTAATTCTTCTTAGTAATCCAAATAAACTAGTTGAATTGTTGATTAAACTTAGTTAGGAGGATAATCGAGAGAGGTTCTCCTAAAGACCAATCCACTAAGCATTCTTGCATATCTTCACGTGCTTAAATTGATTCATCTTGTGAGGTTGAGACTTAATCGAGAGAGGAGATTCTACTAAATGTTTGAACTAATAATTGAGTGAATTCTAGAGATTCACTTAAACATTAGAAGTGAATTATCTAGAGTTAGATCCCAAATAATTATCTTGCAGATAACTTCCTTGCTTACCTTTGTTGCGATTGTCGTTAGTCAATAGCTTTAGATTTTTAGTTAATTGTAGTTTTAATCACATAAATCTCAACTATTGATTCTCCTGAATAGCAATCAAGTTAGAAACTACGAAAATAATATTTAACTCCAATCCTTATGGTACGATATTACACTATACTATCTTTGACTAGCGAGCATAATTTAAGTGTGTGTTTCGAGTTCGTCAAATTTAGGTGTCGTTGCCGGTGATTGGCAATCAATAGTGTTTGAAATAGTTTGTAGTGATAATTTAGGAATTTCTTTTTTTATTTTTTCCCTTTTATGTTTGGTGTTCTTTGACTGTGCGCAGGTTATAGGTTAGATTGGTGCATGACTCAAATTTTTGCGAAGGAAGTGCTACCATATGAACTAGAGATAGAAACACAACTGCGACAACTTTGGAAGGAAAGAAATCTCATCGAGACGTTAGAAAAGGTTGGGAAATACTCAACCAAAGAAATGGCTGGAATTGGTGATGATAAGGTGGATTTGGCTGCAAGAGAGGCAGCCCAACGAAGAGAACAAGCTGTAAGGGATGCTGAGGAAGCAATTATTATAGATGCACAACTTATCTACGAAGAAGAGAGGGGTGGTAGAATTGCTCAGAATCAACCTTTGGGTGCAGACTAGTTCGGAAATATAGCTCCCATGCTTGGTAGACCATTTGGCGATTATGCTAGACCGGTCTACAATCAAGGTTTATCAAGTGTTAGACCACCTCCAATTGCAGCTAACAATTTTGAGTTGAAACGAAGATCCAAACACACATCTAATGGACTTCAAGGAGATTATGAACACTTTTCAATACAATGGTGTGTCACAAGATGTAATTTGCTTAAGGGCATTCCCCTTCACACTCAAAGATGATGCAAAGTAGTGGCTTCGAAGTTTACCTAATGGATCGATTCGAACATGAGATGATATGGCCAGAAAATTTCTTGATAAATATTTCTCATCAGCTAAGACGGGCAAGTTTAGAAGAGAAATCCATAACTTCTGCCAGAAAGATACTGAGACTGTGTTTGAAGCATGGGAGAGGTTTAAGGAGATTGTTAAAAAGTGTCAACATAGCGGAATTGAACTCTGGATGCAACTCCAGGACTTTTGGGATAGATTGACACCGGCCTCACGTAGAACATCGAGCAATGCAGCTGGAGGCCCGTTGATGAAGAAGACTTCAGAGGAGATAGTCACAATTCTTGATGAGTTGTCTGAAGATGCAAATCAGTGGCCTTCTGAGAGTGCTGAAAGAAGAAGATCGACATGTGTTCACTAGGTTGATGCTAACGCATTTGTGCAGGTACAACTTGATGATATGGCTAAAGAAATACAAAAGATGACCTTAGCTACAATAAAAAGCGAGCCTCGTGCAGCTTGTGACATATGTGGAAGAGGACATCCTACTCATGAGTGTCAATCCTCAACAGAGGAAGTGAATGCTGTGGGAAATTATAATGCAATGGGTCAGAGGCACCCCAATTTTTCATGGAGTTCACCTGAAGGTACTACAAATGCGTGGCAACAAAATAACTCTAGACCTCAGGGACAAGGAGCTCCAGTCTTCCAAAATCAGTAGAGGCAGCAGTTTTAGCCTCAACAGTCCAATCAGCATGGTCTAGAAAATCTAATGAAGGCCTTCATTATCAAGACAGATGAGAGGTTGGACGCTCACAGGGTAGCTATCAAAGAATTGGGCACTGGTTTTTGAAAGTTAGAGAGACAAGTGGGACAGATTGCAATAATATTATCTGAGAGAGTCCTTGCTACTCTGCCAGCTGATACTAAGAGAAATCCCAAAGAAACAGTGAATGCTGTGACCTTGAGAAGCGGGCAAGTGTTGAAAGATACCACTCCAATCAAAAAAGAGGTGGTACTTAAAAAGGAAAATGGGGATCAACAAAAGAATGATATTGATAAGAAGAAGAAAGGCAAGAATGAAGTTGACAAAAAGGAGGAGGAAACTTCGAGAAGAGATGAATCTAATGAGAGAAAGCATATGCCTGCTCTACCTTTTCCTCAAAAGCTATATAGAGAAAAGCTAGATAAGCAATTTGAGAGATTTCAGGATATGCTGAAATAGGTTAATGTAAATTTGCCATTCACAGAAGTGCTCTCCCAAATGCCAGTTTATGCCAAATTCTTGAAGGAGATCCTGACAAAGAAGAGGAAGATAGAAGAGACCTCAGTGGTCAAGCTCACAGAGCATTGCAGTGCTATATTACAAAATAAACTCCCACAAAAGTGTGGAGATCCAATGGGTTTTACTATACCTTGCTCTATAGGTTCTATTAATTTTGATAAATCTTTATATGATTCTGGTGCCTCAATTAACTTAATGCCTCTATCTATTTACAGGAAACTGGAGAAGGAGATTGGAGAGATAAGGTCAGTGCTAATATCTTTGCAGCTGGCAGACCAAATAACTCTGATGCCCGAGGGGGTAGTGGAAGATGTCTTAGTTCGGGTAGTTAAGTTTGTATTTCCGGTAGATTTTATAGTAGTGACTATAGAGGATAACAAAGAGGTCCCCCTCATCTTAGGAAGACCATTCTTACCAACGGGTAGAGTAATATTAGATATACACGAGAGGAAGCTCATGCTTAGAGTGGGTGAGGAGACTGTAACTTTCGAGATGAATGTAGAAACGAGGGTGAAAAAGGAGAAGTCAACTACAAGTGTTGCGTAGAAAGTGAAGGGCTCAAAATAGAAGGCTATGGCGAGTGAAAAAGATAAGTGTGGGGTGCACCCCAAGAGGGCTTAAAAGAAGCTGTCTGCATGGATTTGCGCATTAGTTCGAAGGCGAGGAATGGATCCCGACTTCGACTCAGATCCCGACTAGATGTTCATGGAAGTTTCCTTTACCTTATGCTTTTTAATTGTGTGCCATGGGGACATGCCACAACTTAAAGTGTGGGGTGGGGGATATGTTGTATGTTGTATGTATATGTGTTAGTTTTGTTAGTTGTAGTAGTTGGGAAAT
The DNA here is from genome assembly GCA_000715115.1 of Nicotiana otophora. Lineage (NCBI taxonomy): Eukaryota > Viridiplantae > Streptophyta > Magnoliopsida > Solanales > Solanaceae > Nicotiana > Nicotiana otophora. The sequence continues at coordinate 149,624 of AWOL01S0012330.1, forward strand.
TGAAAAAAACATAAAAATTAAATTGTTTTTGATTTTTCCCGACGATGGATATCATTCGACGGGCTTCTTGAGGTATTAAGTTGAAAGAAAAAGACAAAAAAATTTATTTTATTAGGTAGTGTATTAATTCCTCCTTGGTTTTTCTTTGTGCTGCGGTTTTTCAAGGGTTTTGTTTGAACTGGGTGTAGTTAGTTTTTATTTTTGTTGAAACCTTGTGCTATGAATTGAATAGAAGGCAATATCTCTTGACTTTATTATGACTTAAGAATAGTGAGTGCTTTAGTTGTGACGCTTAGGCTCAGTTTTTGACTCGTGTATAAGTACCTTAAACTGTAGGATTTTAACTTTTCTTAACTGCTTCGACTAAAGTGTCTTGATGAATCCGATCCTGAGCAAGTTATGTGCCATATGGTTGTGAGATTTTGTGTTATTCTGTGCATCGCATTTGATGTCTAGAACTTGTACCGTGTGTTTGCAAAGCAAAATAGTAGTTTTATTCAGTCTTGGAAGTGATATAGGCATTTCTTTGTTGAGCCAGTTATATGCTTTTACCCACATAATTGTTATGTATCTTAGTTAAACCCTTTGAGCATGTAATCCTGTTTCTTTGGCAACCACATTACAAGCCTTACCCATTTGTTTGAATTAACCATCTATTTGAACCTTTTACCTCTCGTGAGCACTTGAATTATTATGAACTTTGTAAAAGTTGAAGTGTGTGGTGGTTGGTTTGGCTTTTGAGTGGAACTAATGAAATAAGGAGAAAGGTGCACTAGTAAAAAAAAAGTAAGAGCCACTTGAATTGAATAAGCAAAGAAAAAAGAAAAGAAATGTTGTATTGTTGTGCAAAATATTCTGTGATAGTGGTAACTCTTGATGTATTTGTGCTTAAAGAAGTTGGGAGTTAATGTATATTGATGTGAAGGTGGAGCTATGGTTTGGCATAAGTGTGGGGTTTTGAATGGTTAATTGTATGTATTAAAGTGCTTATGGAGGTGTAGTCACTCTAATATCTAAATGTATCCTACCCGTTCCGCAGCCTACATTACAACCAAATGAAGTTCTACTTGATCCTTGACTGAATGAGCTCAATTAGTAGAGTAGTACACTATGGGCAAGCCTATAGTGCATCTTTTGTGGCATATTAATGTTGTTTCTGAGAGTGAGCGAATTCTTTCTATTTTTAGTTCCTAATTGTTCTTAATTTTCATTGTATGTGGAACTACTCTCTATTGTTGTGTGAGGGAACTTGATTCATGAAGAAAAAGTAATGTCATTGACCTCTATGTTAGAGTAAGTGAGCGGGTTATAAATAATGCGTGGTGCTTTTGAGTCAGATTTTGAGGCTAGGATGTTACAGTATTGTACTTAACATGTTTTAAATATTCTTGGTGTGATGAGTAAGGAGAGTTGTTTAAAAATGTCGTGTCTATGTGAAGTGTAGTTTGATTTCTCGAGGGCGAGCAATGGTTTAAGTATGGGGTGTTGATAGTAGGCTACAATTGCGCATTTTAGTCGTTTATTGCACTCCAATTTACTGCACTTCATTCGTTTTGAGCTTTAATTGATAGTGTTTTGCGCTTATTATGTGTTTTATACCTTGTAGGAGTGATTCCGAGCTATGTAGATGTATGGAATGGATTTGAGTGATTTTGAGCTTTGAAGTCTGAGTAAAAGCCCACTTTATTAAGCCGGGATCGTGTTCGGGGGTTGAGGACCAAGTCTGGACATCAAAACGAAAGAAAAATTCGTACTCTAAGAAAACTTCACTAGTGCGGCACGTGGCACGCTGCGGCTGTGCAAAATTCCTGCAGCCTGTTAGAACTAACTCTCTAGATTTCCCCACTAATGCACCGCATGGCGAGTCGCCCCATGCGGCGCGCCTGTGCAATTTTTACAGAGTGAAAATCCAATTTCGGTTAGAAAAAGGTGATTTCGTCTGGGCCCGGCCCTACTTGGTATAAATACATGGAAAAATATTATTTTCTGAACTTTTGACACATATTAGACCTAAGGAGGCTAAGGAGGGGTTGGAGAAGCAAAAACACAAGGAGTTCATCATTCAAACCTCACTCAAGACCCGAGTTTGGATCGTTTTATATTTTTCTTTACTTTAAACATATTTGTGATGAATTGCTGCATATCTATGGAGCAGTTCTCTTTTGGGTTTGATGGATTTGGTGTATTGATATTTGTTTGTGGATTATAACTCTAGTTTTATGTATTAAAGCGTTTTGGATGATGTAACTGTTGCATCTATATTCAATTGTTCATGTAGAGAGACATAACTTGTGATATATTTGCATTATATTGTTGGTTGAGTTCATTAATTCTTCTTAGTAATCGAAAGAGGCTAGTTGAATTGTTTATTAAACCTAGTTAAGAGGATAATCGAGAGAGGTTCTCCTAAAGACCAATCCACTAAGCATTCTTGCATATCTTCACGCTCTTAAATTGGATCATCTTGTGAGGTTGAGATTTAATCGAGAGAGGAGTTTCTACTAAATGTTTGAACTAATAATTGAGTGAATTCGAGAGACTCACTTAAACATTAGAAGTGAATTATCTAGAGTTTGATCCCAAACAATTATCTTGCACCTATCCAATCAACCCCTATTCTCTCCCACTGATAACTTCCTTGCTTACCTTTGTTGCGATTGTCGTTAGTCAATAGCTTTAGATTCTTAGTTAATTTTAGTTTTAATCACATAAATCTCAATTGTTGATTCTCCTAAATAGCATTCAAGCTAGAAACTATGAAAATACCATTGAACTCCAATCCCTGTGGATACGATATTATACTATACTATCTTTGACTAGCGAGCATAATTTAAGTGTGTGTTTCGAGCTCGTCAGTCCACTATCACCCATACCGCATCAAATTTCTTCTGAGTCTGTGGGAGCCCAACAACGAAGTCCATGGTGACACACTCCCATTTCCACTCGAGAATCTCAAGTCACTGAGGCAAACCACCCGGCTGGTGATGCTCATACTTCACCTGCTAACAATTTAGGCACCGAGCTACATACTCCACTATGTCTTTATTCATCCTCCTCTACCAATAGTGCTGCATCAAGTCCTGATACATCTTAGCGGCATCTGGATGAATGGAGTACCGTGAACTGTTGGCCTCCTGAAGAATCAACTCACACAAACCATCCACATTGGGCACATGATGTGCCATAGAAATGCGACACTTTTGATACTAATTACATAGACTTTAGCTCATCCTTTAAAGCATTATAAGTCATTTCTTATGTAGTTTTGGTGTTTTGCAGGAAACCAGACTTGAAGAACCAAGAACAGGAAAAAGATGACAAAAACCCATGGAAAGGTAGAAATGCGGCAGGTTTGTGACCGCAAAAGTGATGTACAAACAGCAGGCCCATCGCAGAGTGAAATAGACCACCCCACTATCTGAGAGTCAAATTTGCGGTTGCACAATTTGTATGCGGACCGCATAGTGATCGCACAAATAGAAAAGGGTTTCCTGTGAAGATGATTTTGCGGTACGATATGCAGCCTCGAAACCAACATGCGGACCGCACAACAAAAATACGATGAACAACTGGAAAACTCCGTGATCAGATCTACAGTGAAAAAGGGAGATGTGCGGACCGAGAATGCGTTCTGCGGCCCATTCTGCGGTTGCAAACTTTATATACAGGGTCTTTTTTGTCACTTTCTTCCACGACTTTTGGATCATTATAAATAGAATGACTAGGGTTTTTGTACCATCTTGTCTCAATAAGAGGCTATACTTAGAGCATTGAATACACCATTATTTTGGAAGCTTTTGAGAGAAAATCCAAGACTTTGCCCTCTTTGTAAGCTTTATGACTTTATTTATTACTTTATTCTTGTATTCTCGTATGAGTCGCTAACTTTAAATACTAAGGTTGTGGACCCTAAGTGGGTGTAATGTTAATGGGTGTTTACTATTGAATATAAATATAATGGTTGGTTGATTTTTATTCATTTCTCATGCTTCTATGGTTGATGGTTGCAAACATTGACTAGTGCCATTTCACTCTATCTTTACTTGAAAAAGTGGATTAGGGTTTGGTAGAATTGAATAGCAAGGACTCAAGGCTTTAAACCTTGTTTAATAGAATCGCTTAGGGATAAGTGGGTTCTACTTTGCATAAATTGGTTGTTCTTAATTGTTACTCTTTTATATTTGAGAAAATCATAGAGAGGAAATACTACCTAATTATTGGAAAATATTGGGTAGTTATTTAGGAATCATTTGCATATCAAAGGACCTTCAATTAGAAATATATCATATTAACACCGATAGCATTACATTCCATTGAAGGGGATACAACCTTGGTTTCTTAAACAAATTCTCTTAACAAAATAGCCTTTCTTGATAATTCACAATTACAAAACTCTTTTTTAAAATAACGGAATAGAACTACGGCTTAAGTCAAGTTTCACACTATTCAAGTAACCTTTTCATACCTATTCCCTGTGGGATTCGACCCCAACCTAGTTGGGTTATTATATTTTACATCGACCGCCTTACACCATTTATATAGGTGTAATTTGAGCGTATCAAATTTTGGCGCCGTTGCCGGGGAACAATTTGGCGTATTTAGGTTGTTTGAGAAGTAAGCGTATGTGCTTTGGTCCAAACTTGTGAATATTTGTGTAATTATTTTCTTATCTTTGTTTATCTTCTTAATTGTTTTCTTGTTGTTTCTTGTTTATTTTCTTAGTTTTTGAAAAATGGCATCATGTAATGAAAATTTGTCGGATGGTAGTTGTTCATACTTTGATGACCCTTATCCTTATTGTGGAGGACCACACTCGTGGAAACATTATTTAAATTCTCCGAGGGAAGATTGTGCACACAATCTCAAACCCATGAGTGGAGTATTTGTGATAAGTGTGGTGGCAAAAATGGCCATTGGGATAATTGTGCTTATTTGTCCTTCCCTTCCCTGATCCCCCGCTATGATGATTATACTTTTTGTGATGACAAGTATAGGGATATGGAAGTGGAAGAAATTGAGCATGGTCAAAATGGAGAGTTCAAACTCATGATGGAGTGCCTACTTGAAGGAGGAAACAAAGAGCAAAATACCTTGGAGGAGCTTTTGAAAAATAGTCTCCAAAATGATTTGGCGCTTGAAAGGTTGAACTCATAAATGGGAGAAATGCTTGAAGATTTAGAGGTGCAAAAAGCCTCGGAAGTGAATGATAGCCAAGATCCATCCGTAGAGGTTAAAGCCGAAAATCCTTCTTTGGAACTTGATCAAAACCAAGAAGAACTCTCAAATGCTCAAAATGAGAGGATGATGCTCATGTTGGAGGCCATTATTGAAAATGAGGAGAAGCACAACTTGGCTCTCGAGGACTTGAAACAAGTTTTGACTCAAAATGATGAGAATATCCGCACTTTGTAATATCAAATGAAAATATTGGTTGAGGCTCACTATGCCCACCAACTTGAGAGTATGGAAAGAGGTCAAGAAGAGTCAAACTTCGAGGAAGAAAGTGAGCTTTATTTTGAGAAATCAAGAATTGAACATCCGCCAACCGACTTCATGCTTGTTGGTGATGCCGAGAAAAATATAGAATTAGAGTCAACCGATGTAGTTGAAAAGATGATTGAAAATGACTCTAATCCGGGGGACCAAGAGGATGTCAAAATCCAGAAAGAATTGCAATTTGGGGGCTTGATGTCACATTCCAAGCATTTCTCAACATTGGAATTGTGTGGTAATATGGGAATTGAACTACACGATTCAATGAGGGATTGCGAAGAGTAGAGGAATGGGACATACATCTTACAATTTGAAGGTACAAGAAGGCTAAATGGTATTCATCACATGAAAGCCAGGAAATGCAAAATGACGCAAATGGCATGTGGCTTAATCATCTACTTACCACCCCCATCACTCTTGGTCACAAACTTGATTCCAAGTTAGGTGTCCAGTTTATATCCTCCAAGTGGAGAGAAAAGTGGTGAAGTTGATTCGCGTCGTGCCACGACGGTAAATATGGCGCTTGGTGGGAGGCAACCCATAATTTTCAGAATTTTAGTCGTTTTTGAAATTTTCTTTTTAGAATAGTTTATTATGTTATTTTTCACTAATGTGCAAAGTTTTAGATTTTTTGGAGTTGAATTGAGGAGTTTGAGGTGTTGGGACAAGCCAAAACAGTGGCTGCCCAGTTCTGCCTAGTAGAACTCTGGTGCAACCGCACCTGCGTAATAATTTGCGCAGATGCGGCTTCGCCGAAGTGCCCAGGACACCGTAGATGCGGTAATTTCGCAGAAGCGGTTCATACGCCGCAAAAATGTGGTCGCAGAAGCGTTTTAAAATCCACATATGCGACTCATCTCGTAAATTTTAAAAATTCCATATGTGCTTCAGTAGGTAAATTCAAAACCCTCCTTCCCCAAAATCTAACGCCTCTCATTTCTCACATTCATCTCCACTTCTCGTGCACTCTATTTCTCTCACACAAGACAACTCAGGTATAATCTTTATCTCTACTCTCCTTCTTTTCTCTCCTTTTTCTTCTTCTTCATCTCTGTTTCTTTTCTCCATGGTTGTTTTTCCCACAACCCTTATTTTCCCTTCTCGATCATTGTAAGCTTTAGGGGTGAGGGAAATTGGTTGAGTGTAGTATGTGTGTTTGGTGCTGTTGAAAAGAAATTGGGGAAGTCTGAATTATCCAAATTGTTTAAAAGAAAAGTCAATACACTCTATGTTTGTCATATGTTCGACGAATTGTCCAAGTGAAATAATCTTGCCATTGGCCTTGAAATCATGTGGAGTCAAGTCGTCTGTTCATGTAGTGCACTAATTTAGAATTCTTGAGTATAAATTATGTGCCAAAATCATGTTTGGAGTTGAAAAGAATCGGCAGTAGCTGGGTTTTTGAACCCCCTTGATGAACACCGCAGAAGCGAAAAATAGTGCCGCAGATGCGGCCTCGCACCTGTGATGCCTTTTCTGCAGGTGCGATTTTTGGTCAGCAGTGATAGCAGAAGCGCATGAAATTCCGCAGAAGCGGAACCGCACCTGCGAAGGTTTTTCTGCAGGTGCGGTGACGGGGTAGTTTTTGCAAAAATAGTAGCTATGCAACTTTGGCTTGCTAGTAGGGGTGTCAATAGTTCGGTTCGGGCGGTTATTTTATAAACTTTATACCATACTAAGTTTTTCGGTTATTCTATTATGTATAACCAAAATTAAACTTTTCGAAACCGTCCCAATCATGTCGGTTTCTCTTCGGTATCGGTACGGTTCGATTAATTTTCAGTATTTTTTTTAATGTCATGTAAAAGTCACTAGTAAAAGTAGAATGCAATAATATACATACTTTTATAGGACTTAGCAAAACTCTCTAGACAATTTAACTGTTTAAATGGTGATGAATTAGGAAACATGAAAGATAGCTCGAGTATAGATCCATCCACTACTCTACAATAGCATAAAAGAAACTAGCAAAGACAAAGAAAAGATAAATCTCACGAGTAGAAAGATATTAACCAAGCTGCGACTCAAGAATAAAGTCTATAGAAGATTAAATATTCATAAATCTAAATCAGACGAAAGGAAACATATTCAATACATTGTAGTTCGCTACTCATAATCGCTAGAATACTTTGTGTCTTGCTAGTAAATATGCGAGAAATAATTTAGTTTCAGTAGGAGTAGCATAATAGGTTTGGGAATTAAGATTTTGATTTTAATTACTTGTTGGCTTATAACCATTTTCATGATTTCATGGCCCAAGGAAAAAATTAATGTTTTATTATTTTTAAACTTAATATATAAATATATTTTTCACATATAAATTTATTCGGTACGGTTTGGTATTTTTTCGGTTTATTTTTATAAAATAAAAAACCTACCCTAATTATCGGTACATTTGTAGATTTATATAAGAACCTACAGTTTTATTAAAAAAGCCTAAAAATTGGTTCTGTGCAGTACGATTCGGTCGGTTTAGTCGGTTTTTAAATATCCATTGATACCCCTACTTGCTAGGCCTGTTTGGCTTGATTCTTTGGCCTGATTGCATTGTTTTAAATTGCTCAACATGATTCTAATGCCCGACTAACTTTGTTTTGATTTTTAAGGTACTTTGAGCTTAAAATGGACCCGAACATGAATGATGATGACGTCCAAATCCACTACTAAAAAGTAAATGGACACGGTCGCATGCAATATAATTTACCCAACTATGAGTCAGGGTCAAATCCCACAGAGAACAATATGTAGGCGATTAGGCGTGTAAGAGAATTATCACTTATTATGCTAAGCCAAACACTTAGAAATATTTTGAGAAAATATTTATGTCTAATTGCAAAAATGTAAACTAACCTAGAAAGCAAATAAAATGATCAATGGCTACAAGAATGGATACATAGGGAATGACAGTCAAGTAACGATCCAATGTATTTCACGATTTTACAAAAATGAGCGAGTTTATGTTAATTAGCTTCGGGTAATAATTCTATATTAGCTTCTTCCTAAAACTAACAAGACTTCCTAATTGAATTATCCCTAAAACAATTAAGAGATTAAGCACACCCGAATACGGCTACAAGTAGTTCAATCCTATCCCTAGGTAGAATCTATAAAGTGAGGGTTAAAGCCTCAAGTTCTTGTTAATTAATCTTTCCCAACCCCAATTTATCTTTTCCAAAATTAATTCGAAGTAAATGGGTGAGTCCTAGGGTTAGCTAATCACTATGGAAACATTAAAGAACAAGAATAATTAAAGAAACAATGACTCACTTCATAATAAATAAAAACCGTTCAATACATAAGCACAACAAGATATTTAATCCACACTTTAAATATAAATATTTCCATAAACAAGATTCAAGTGTTGGAAACAAATATTACACACTTAAATATTCAATACAAAGCAAGAAAATGAAGAAATGAACATAAATGGGTAATAAATTCTCAACCAAAAGCTTCAAATCTTCAAGACCCAAGTGTGCGTGCAAGAACCCTAGCTCCAAAACTTGTGTTCTCTTCTCAAGATATGTCCAAAGCTGCCAAAGATATTTTACAAATGAGCTACGTCGTGTATTAAAGGGTTTGGGCCCAAAAAATATGAAATTACATAAGTACCCAGAACTGAAGCGCGATCTTCGCATTTGCGAAGCTATGTTCGCATTTGCGAACTATGACTTTCCTTTTGACTATCGCATTTGCGATAAAGACTTCGCATTTGCGGAGGTTGACTATTTGGTTTGACTTCGCATTTGCAAACACTACTTGACTGGGTTGACTTCGTATTTGCGATTTCTTAATCGTAAATGCGATTGCTGCTATCTTTGCATTTCCCACATTTATGTCGCAATTGTGACATCTGAGGCCATTTTTCAGATTTTCTTCTTTTCAACTTTGTTTTGACTCGTTTTCACTTGGATTCTTCATGATCACTTCTAAATCACATAGAACCTATAAAATAGAAGTAAAGACATTAAACACATGATTTTATCAATCAAACATGGCACAAAACTAAGCTTAAAGACGAGATAAGTTGGTAAAATACCAACTTATCAAACCCCCAACCTTAAACTACTGCTTGTCCTCAAGCAATGAAAGCGACAAAATCTCCTTCCAAGTATTTAACTCAATAGTGCATCAATATCATGCCAAGTCAAAAAGGTCTACTGCAGGCACAAACACATGACTTCGATTGGTACCAGCAATTAATCCAAAGCATATGAAATACCAAAAACTTCTCATGAATTTCATTACAATTCAAGTGCTCAAACACTATGTACATCAAAGTAGCATTCAAGTCATGACACTAAAGCCTCAAAATTTGCCTCTCTATCACAATTAACTTCCCTCATTCATTCATCCCAATTAAAAATGTTATTAAATTCACAACTCAAATCTCTTGTGCCCTCACACTTAAGAGAGAATTCCACACTCATAAATTGCAATTCAAAACATAAATGGGATATCAAATGGAAAGAATTAACTCTCTCTCACAAAAATGTTCAAATGCACACAAGTAGTACCATAGGCTTGCCCTTCATGTATTTCTCCACTAATGTAGACAACCTTGGTTCAAAATCAATTAGGACTTAAAGGGTTGTAGTTTAGGCTTTTGGTTAAGGTAGGGCACAATTTTGGTTAGAGTGACTCAAAACCTCCCTAAGCACTACAATTGTTTTTTCAACAATCAATGTACACTTCCTTCAAGAACTTTTCCACCATTTCTTCATTTTTTCATCACCTAGTCTTCAATTTATTCACAATTCCTAATTTTTTTATTTACCTTTCACCTTTTAAGCAATTTCCATATCACAACTTTTCCAACCTTCACCCCCAAACTTAGGCTTTTAGCCTATGTTTACACTTTCAAAGTACTTAGGGAGGTAATGTGCCAAAAGATAAATCAATAAAGAATGAAGGGTTAAAGCTTTGGCTTATTTTCAGTCTCCTTGACTAGAGAACACAAGTTTTGGAGCTAGGGTTCTTGCACACACACTTGGGTCTTGAAGATTTGAAGCTTTTGGTTGAGAATTTCTTACCCATTTATGTTCATTTCTTCATTTTCTTGCTTTGTATTGTATATCTAAGTGTATAGTATTTTTTTCAATACTTGAATCTTGTTTATGGGAATATTCATATTTAAAGTATGGATTACATATCTTGTTGTGCTTATGTATTGAACGGTTTTTATTTATTATGAAGTGAGTTATTGTTTATTTAATTATACTTGTTCTTTAATATTTCCAAAGGGATTCGCTAATCCTAGGACTCGCCCATTAACTTCGAATTGATTTTGGAAAAGATAATTTGGGGTTGACAAAGATTAATTAACAAGTACTTGAGCCTCACTTTATAGATTCTACCTAGGGATAGGATTGAACTACTTTTAGCCATATTCGGGTGTGCTTAATCTCTTAATTATTTTTGGGATAATTCAATTAGGAAGTCTTATTAGTATTCAGAAGAAGCTAATAAAGAATTATTACCCTAAGCTAATTAACACAAACTTGCTCATATATGTAAAATCGTGAAATACATTTGATCGTTACTTGAGTGTAATTCCCATTGCATCCATGCTTGTAGCCATTGATCATTTTACTTGCTTTCTGGGTTGGTTTATATTTTCGCAATTAGTTATAAATATTTTCTCAAAACCTTTCTAAGTGTTTGGCTTAGCATAATAAGTGATAATTCTCTAACACGCCTAATCGCCTACATATTGTTCTCTGTGGGATTCGACCCTGACTCATAGTTGGGTAAATTATATTGCATGCAACCTGTTCATTTACTTTTTAGTAATGGATTTGGACATCATCAAAATTTGGCACCGTTGCCGGGTATTTTACCATTTATTTTATAGGTTTTGCATCCGTTAATTATAATATGAGGTTGTTTATGGTGTGTATTGCTAGATTTTCAGGTAAATAATGTGTTGAAGAGAGTTGAGATCAAATGAAGTGAAATTGTGCTAAAAGAGTAAAAATATTAAAAATATTTCCAGTGGAATCGCATCTGCGCAGAATGGTCCGCATCTGCAAGAAAAGGTCCGCATCTGCGGAAGAAGATCTACAATGTAGAAATCGCATTTGCGATAGATGAACCACATCTGCGGTCATGCTTCTGTGCTTGATGTCCGCATCTGCGGATGCGCTTCAGGGACCACTTATCCGCTTCTGCGGAATAACCAACCTCACCAAATTGCACTTCTGCGAACATGTATCCACATCTGTTGAACTGCACCTACGAGGATTCTTCCGCAGGTGCAATCAACGGGCTTCAACTATGGACAGTCTTGGCATTTCACATTTTCTCCATTCTAAACCCATAAATACACGACCTAGCTTTTTGGAAACACATCTTTGGCATATCTTTGGAGGACCAGAGGAAATCTTTGGCCGATTTTTGGCTTATGTTTAGTTTCCTTGACTAGAGAACACAAGTTTTGGAGCTAGGGTTCTTGCACACACACTTGGGTCTTGAAGATTTGAAGCTTTTGGTTTAGAATTGCTTACCCATTTATGTTCATTTATTCATTTCCTTGCTTTGTATTGTATATCTAAGTGTGTAGTAGTTTTTTCAACACTTGAATCTTGTTTATGAGAATATTCATATTTAAAGCGTGGATTAAATATCTTGTTATGCTTATGTATTGAACAATTTTTATTTATTATGAAGTGAGTTATTATTTATTTAATTATTCTTTTTCTTTAATGTTTCCAAAGAGATTAGCTAACCCTAGGACTTGCCCATTAACTTCGCATTAATTTTGGAAAAGATAATTTGGGGTTGGGAAAGATTAATTAACAAGAACTTGAGGCGTTAACCCTTACTTTATAGATTCTACCTAGGGATAGGATTGAATTATTTGTAGCCATATTCAGGTGTGCTTAATCTCTTAATTGTTTTAGGGATGACTCAATTAGGAAGTCTTGTTAGTCTTCGAAAGAAGCTAATAAAGAATTATTATCCGAGGCTAATTAACATAAACTCGCTCATATTTGTAAAATCATGAAATACGTTGGATTGTTACTTGAGTGTGATTCCCATTGCATCCATGCTTGTAGCCATTGATAATTTTACTTGCTTTTTAGGTTAGCTTATAATTTCGCAATTAGTTATAAATATTTTCTCAAAACCTTTCTAAGTGTTTGGCTTAGCATATTAAGTGATAATTCTCTTACACGCCTAATTGCCTACATATTGTTCTCTATGGGATTCAACCAAGACTCATAGTTGGGTAAATTATATTGCATGCAATCGTGTCCATTTACTTTTTAGTAATGATTTGGATGTCATCAAATTTGGCGCCGTTGCCGGGGAATACGGTTTTGAAATTACTAACTAGTGTGTGCTTTACTTTACGTCTTCTTCTATTCCATCACACTTTACTTGCTTTGCTTGGTGTCAGTAGGTAAACATGGGCGAGCCGGAAGAAGAGAGTGTGTTTGCGGATATAGATGAGTATATTGAGGATACAAACACCATTGTCCCTTGAAGAGTTGACGCTGCTACCTTCAAAGTGGAACACAGTATAATCCTAATGCTAAAGGCAGAAGAGTTCTTCTGAAATTTGACCAAAGATGATCTGACACAACATCTCAGAAATCTTTTGGGTGTGTGTGTAGTTCACAAGCAGAATCATGTCTCGGATGATGCCCTAAGGTTGAGGGTGTTCAAGTACTCTTTAACCGGAGAGGCAAGACAGTGGATCCAAAATCTACCTCCTAATTCCATCTACACTTGGGCCGAGCTTGTTCGAGCTTTCCTAGCAAAATGGCTCCCACAAAGCAAGAAGTCCGGGATTCAGGATGAAATTTTCTTCTTCAAGAAATTACCGGGAGATCACCTACATGAGGCATGGGATAAAGTCAAGCTGTATTTGGTGAGGTCACCGAATCATGGTTTTTTGGATATTATTGTTACACCCTGTACCCTGTGCGTCCCAAGGTGACGTATAATGAATATAAGACTTGTTAATCATGATTTAAAAGAGTTTAAAGTCATAATATAACTATATATGATGTTTGGATAGAAAATATAAAGTTTGGGAAAAATCGGATTTAAGTCGCGAAAAAACCGACTAAGGATTTGCCTTGTAACAGAGCTTTTTGAGAAATGAATTTCGTGTGCTATAGTGAGGTCTTTTTGGGACATATTATATACCAAATGGAAGGTCTTTGAATTTAGTTTCCAACGCACATAATCGTTCATTCATACGACATCCGGATAAAAAGATATAAGCGTCGGAAGATGGGCTAATGCGAGGGTGCCAAGCTAGCACCTCTTTGACATTTCAAAAGTTGATATATAGGTCTTAACTCATATCTCTCTTCAATATTTACATAGAACCCGACCACAGAACACCATAAAATCTATCCTTGATCTCTCTAATAGGGTTTCAAATAATACTAACATCCCGGGTATGAAATCGAGAAGCGATAACATCAGAACGACCCCTACGATGTAAGTATCGTTATACCTCATTTTGTTTCTTTGTAGTTCGAGTTTTGTAAGGTACATTATAGTTAATAAATGTCTAATTTATGTATTTAAGTGTTTAAATATCAAGTAAGGTTGATAAATTGGTTTCCTAATAGTTAGAACTCACGGGACGGTGATCGGAAGCCGTGAGTTCGATATTTTTTCCACTTTTAGTGGACTGTTTTGTAGTCCACTCGTGATGGCCTATTGTGCTGCTGATTTATGGAGTCTGGAAGGATAAAAGGGCATGGAGAAATGCCACATGCGGTAGGGTAGTAGGTTGGTCGCTCGTCGTTGCAGTTTCAGGCTAATTGATAACTTGTTGATTGGGTGCGTTTTGGTATATTTGGGGTTTTTGTTGTATTGAAGGTCCCAAATTAAAATTAGGTTGGTTTTGAGTTGCTGATTGTATTGTGTTTGTATCTCACCTATAGTAGGCTTGAGGGAGTAGTAAAATCAGGGAAAATGCTGCCCGTTTTATTTTAGAATCGAGTTATCGTTTGAGAAACGTAATATACTAGTGCCATCTAAGTCGTACATGTATTTCTTTGTTATAGGGTTGGCGCGCTAGTTATCATAAGCTTGTTGTTGAGTTGCATTGCCGACTTGAGGAATGTTAAGGCTATCCCTTCCATCCTTTTGGAATGATCCATATGATACAACGAAACGAGTAAGCACACAACTTTCATAAATGATTCTATTCTTAGAAGTACTAGGGTTGCCTATGTTCTGGATTCCCCATATGTCCTACTGTCATATCGTCTGTTCATGGGTCTCACGACATTTAGAGAGATCTTATTGACTTACTTCATTATGCATTGCATCCATTTATTCATGTATACTGACCCATGACTAGATGGCGTTATATACGCATATAGTATATATATATATATATGGGGTATGGGGAAAGGTTATGGCATTATATACGCACCACCACCTGATCAACTGGTAAACGTTTATGATTTCTCCCACAAAGGCTGAGATGATATAATGGGATGCCCTTAGAGGCTTGATGATGTTATATATGCATATACTTATGCATGATATGACATTTATACGCATATGTATGATATTATAAATGTTTCATGATTCACAGATCTATTCAGACTTACAGGTTGAGTCCTTTATTCCATGTTTATTTCATTTCTGTTATATACTAATTTTTATGCTTTACATACTCGGTACATTATTTGTACTGGATGCCCCTATTACCTGGGGGGCCTACGGTAGACAGACTGACGATTCCCCATCTTAGGATCCCTGCTCAGCGAGAGTTGGTGTGCTCCATTTGATCCGGAGCTGCTATTGAGTCTTGGTACGATACTTTTGTATACATATGGGTATGACGGGGCCCAGTCCCATCCTTTATACAGTTGTACACTCTGTTAGAGGTCTGTAACCAGTCATGTATAGTTGGATAGTATGTGGCCTTGTGGGCTCGCCCTATTGTATTCCGTGTATATATATATATATATATGTATATATGTCTTTTGGGCATGTTTTCCCACGTATGTTGTTCATATGAATCAGTAGTTTATTTCCAGACGTTATGCATGACCTATACTTATTTCATGTTTATATCTTAGATGTATGCATAGGGGTGTTCGATAGGTAGAACTTGAGCACTCGTCAAGCCCCATCAGTTTGGGTCGTGACAAAAGTGGTATCAGAGCAGTTCCATCCTAGGGTTGTCTACAGACTGTGTCTAGTAGAGTCTTATTTATGCGTGTGTTGTGCACCACACTTATAAACAGGAGGCTGCAGGACATATAGGATGTTATCCTCCTTTCTAATCTTAGATCGTGTGATATGAGGATTCATTTTCCTAACGATATGTTATGTTTTCATCGATGCCCAAGAAGGCTACAGCCGCCCAGAAGGGCAAGTCCATGGCTGATGAGACTACAAGTCGAGCGCCACGAGTTACCAGGGCTCAGCGAGAGTCGCATAGTGAGACTCCATCTCAGACTTCACATACCCTGCTCTCTCCAGAGGAGATTCGAGGGGCACCAGCTCCAGCATCCGCTCCAGTACCCCTAGCTCATCAGCCAGATGCACCGGGTCAGGAGATGAGAGATGCTATTCAACTATTGACTCGATTAGTGGCCGCACAGGCTCGATGCCAGGAGATAGGTATTGGTAATGCAGATAGGGTCATTAGTGCGAGGGTTCATTATTTCATTAATTTGGACCCTCCGATATTCACTGGAGTAGATCCAAACGAGGACCCTCAGGTATTTATTGATAGGATGCAGAGGACTTTGAGGGTAATGAAGGCCACTACAACTGAGTCAGTTGAGCTAGCTTCCTATAGACTTCAGGATATTGCAATTATTTGGTACGAGTCTTGGGAGTTGTCCAGAGGTGAGGATGCCCTTCTAGCAGTATGGCATGAGTTTACAAAGGCTTTTCTTCGTTATTATTTGCCACCAGAGCTTAGACGGGCCAGAGTTGATAGGTTTTTGACCCTTCGGCAGGGTAATATGAGTGTTCGGGAGTACATCCTTCAGTTTGATTCTTTGGCTAGGTATGTGCCCACTATTGTGGCTAGATGGAGGATCGGGTTCACCGGTTCGTGATGGGGTTGGAGCCACACCTGCTTAATGATTGTATGTCGGTCTCACTTCATCCAGGCATTGATATTTCTCCTATTCAGGCATACGCTCAGGGTGTGAAAGAGCGTAAGCAGAAGCAGAGGGCCGATCATGAGCAAGATAGGGGCCAGAGTAAGAGAGCGAGATCTTCAGGTCCTTCTGGTGAGTTTCGAGGTGGTCAGAGACAGCAGTACTCGAAGTATCCAGCCCAGCCATCGGCTAGTGCACCTCTTAGTTTGCCGGTAGGTGATTTGATCGTTCCACCTATCCAGGGCCCAGTCAGAGTTCCAAGGCCTTTAGTTCTCAGTATAGGTGTGAGTCAAGTCATATGAGGTCACCCTTGCCATGATATGCTCAGTGTGGTAAGAAGCATGCCGGGCACTGCCTCGTGGGGTTGGGTGTTTGTTATACTTGTGGTTATCCAGGCCACGTTACGAGAGATTTCCCGACGAGAGGTGGTGCAGGTATAGTTAAGCCAGCGGGATTTGTAGCAGGTTTGTCATCATCAGTACGCCGCCCTGGGCAAGGTTCACAGGCACCAGTCAGTCGTGGTAGAGGGAGAAGTGGAGCATCTAGCTCGAGCGGTCCTTAGAACCGCGTTTATACATTAGCGGGTCGATAAGATCAAGAGTCATCACCTGATGTTGTTACAGGTATATTATCAATCTCCTTATATGATGTATATGCATTGATTGATCCAAGTTCCACCTTATTGTATGTCACTCTGTTGGTTGCTAGCAAGTTTGGGATAGAACCTGAGTTGATTAAACCTTTTGAGGTATCTACACCTGTTGGAGATCTAGTGATAGCTAGACGGGTATATAGAGATTGTATAGTATAGTTCTTAGTCGTTCTACAGTAGCAGACCTGATTGAGATAGATATGGTAGAATTTGATATTATAATGGGTATGGATTGGTTGGCTTCTTGTTATGCTAACGTTGATTGTAGATCAAAGATGGTTCGGTTCCAGTTTCTAGGGGATCCTGTTCTAGAGTGGAAAGGTAATACTGAATCGCCGAGAGGTAGGTTTATTTCCTATCGCAAGACAAGGAAGATGATCAGAAAGGGCTATATGTATCACTTAGTTCGGGTACAGGATATGAAAGTAGAGTCACCGACCCTTCAATCTATCTTAGTGGTTAATGAGTTTCCCGATGAGCTTCCAGGCCTTCCGCCAGAGCGGGAGATTGAGTTTGCTATTGACACATTACCAGATACCCAGTCGATATCTATTCCTCCTTATAGAATGGCACCTGCAGAGCTGAGAGAGTTGAAAGAACAACTGAGGGATTTGCTTGAAAAGGGCTTTATCAGACCCAGTACATCACCGTGGGGAGCACCTGTGTTATTTGTGAGAAAGAAAGATGGTTCCTTGTGGATGTGTATTAATTACAGATAGTTGAATAAGGTGACGATCAAGAATAAGTACCCGCTCCTGAGGATTTATGATTTAAGGTATTTCTCAAAGATAGACTTGAGGTTGGGGTACCCTCAGATAAGGGTTAGAGAGAAAGATATTCTGAAGACAACATTCAGGACCAGATACAAGCACTTTGAGTTTCATGTTATGTCGTTCGGTTTCGCCAATGCCCCAACAATATTCATGGACCTAATGAACCGTTTGTTCAAATCCTTTCTAGATCTATTCGTGATTGTATTTATAGATGATATTTTGGTTTATTCTCGTTCAGAGGCTGAGCATGCAGAGCATTTGCATACTGTGCTCAGAGTTCTACAAGAAAGGAAGTTGTACGCAAAATTCTCTAAATGTGAATTCTAGTTGAATTCTGTAGCTTTCCTTGGACATATTATTTCAGATGAGGGTATCCGTGTTGATACACAAAAGATTGAGGCAGTGAAGACTTGGCCTAGACCCACGGCACTGACGGAGGTTCGTAGCTTCCTAGATTTGGCAGGTTATTACAGGAGATTTGTAGAGGGATTTTCTTCTCTTTCAGCACCATTGGCAAAGTTGATTCAGAAGGCAACTAAGTTTCAGTGGACTAATGCTTGTGAGCGGAGTTTCCAAGCATTGAAGGACAGATTGACTTCAACACCATTTCTGACACTCCTAGAGGGGATCGATGGTTATGCTATCTATTGTGACGCTTCAGGCATTGGATTGGGTTGTGTACTGATGCAACATGGTAAGGTTGTAGATTATGCTTCTAGACAGCTAAGAAAGCATGAGAAGAATTACCTGACCCATGATTTAGAGTTAGCCGCGATGATTCATGCACTAAAGATGTGGAGGCACTATTTGTATGGTATTCATGTTGATATATATACGGATCATAAGAGCCATCAGTATGTCTTCAAGCAAAAGGAATGGAATTTACATCAGAGGTGATGGTTTGAGCTATGAAAGACTATGATGTTGATATTTTATACCATCCAGGGAAGGCGAATGTAGTGGCCGACGCCCTCAGCCGTAGATCTATGGGTAGCCTATCATATTTAGAGCCAGAGAAGAGTGCGATAGACCATGATATTCATCAACTAGCTAATCTTGGAGTTCGATTACTAGATTCAGGTGATACCGGAGTAACTATTTAGGACACGACAACATCCTCTTTAGTAACTGAAGTGAAGGAACGCCAGTATGAGGATCCTGTGCTAGCTCATTATAGAGATACAACCCCTCAAAAAGAGAAGACGCCATTTGAGATTACAGGAGATAGAGTCCTCTAATATCGAGGTCGATTATGTGTTCCTAATATGGCAGGGCTGCGCCAGTAGGTTATGGGAGAAACTCACTATTCTTGTTATTCTGTTCATCCAGGAGCGACGAAAATGTATCATGATATCAGAGAAATATACTGGTGGGACGAAATGAAGAAGGATATAGCAGAGTTTGTTGCTCAGTGCCCTAATTGTCAGCAGGTTAAGATTGAGCATAAGAAACCCGATGGATTATTGCAGGCTATAGAGATTCTGACTTGGAAATGGGAAGTAATTAATATGGATTTCATCATAGGCTTACCTCGTACCCAGCGTAAGTTTGATTCTATATGGGTTATTATTGATAGACTTACATAATCAGCCCATTTTCTGTCTGTCACGACTATGTATTCAGTAGAGGATTATGCAAGGCTTTACATTAAGGAGATAATACGACTTCATGGTGTCCCTATATCTATTATCTCAGATAGAGGTGCTCAGTTTACAACTAATTTCTGGAGGTCCTTCCAAAAAGGATTGGGGACTCAAGTAAGTCTTAGTATAACATTTCATCCCCAGACAGATGGTCAGGCTGAGCGTACTATTCAGACACTAGAGGATATGCTACGGGTTTGTGTGATAGACTTCAGGGGTAGCTGGGATGATCATCTTCCACTTGTTGAGTTCACATATAATAATATCTATCATTCCAGCATTTAGATGGCTCCATACGAAGCTCTTTACGGATGGAAGTGTAGGTCACCTATCAGATGGTTCGAGGTTGGGGAAACTAAGTTAGTAGGACCAGAGTTGGTACAACAGGAAATTGAGAAGATTAAGCTTATACGGGAAAGGCTATTAGCAGCTCAGAGTCGTCAGAAGTCCTATGCGGATAATCGACGACGAGACTTAGAGTTTCAGGTAGATGACTGGGTATTCCTAAAGGTATCACTGATGAAAGGCGTTATGAGATTCGGTAAGAAAGGAAAGCTTAGCCCTTGGTACGTTTGACCTTATAAGATCATACGTAGAGTAGGCGAGGTAGCATATGAGTTAGACGTGCCTTCCTACTTGGAGTCAGTACATCCAGTATTTCACGTGTCTATGCTACGTAAGTGTATCAGAGATCCTTCTAGAGTCATTCCAATTGATGATGTTTAGGTCACCGAGCAACTATCATATGAGGAAGCTCCCATTTCTATACTAGATAGACAGGTTCAGAGATTGATAACTAAAGACGTATCTTCGGTTAAAGTACTTTGGAGGAACAATAATGTGGAGGAGATGACTTGGGAAGCTGAAGAAGACATGAAGTGTAGGTATCCTCACTTGATTTTGCTTCCGGAGGAGGATCGGACTGAGACATCACAGCCTTAGGTACGTATATAATACTCGATTCTTATGTTAGTTATTGTCATTGGTCGTGTGAGGCCATTACTGTTATTGATGATTGTGGACCTATGTGGCTTTCTATTGTTGGGTTTTATGTCTGACAGGTTGGTAGTGGTACCATTACCGAGGAGACTCTGCCAAAATTTCTATAGATCTCTGGGAGTTTAACATTCGAGGACGAATGTTTCTAAGGGGGAAGATTGTTACACCCTATAAGTCCCAAGGTGACGTATAATGAATAAAAGACTTGTTAATCATGATTTAAATGAGTTTAAAGTCATAATATGACTATATATGATGTTTGTATGAAAATATAAAGTTTGGGAAAAATCGAATTTAAGTTGCGGAAAAACCGATTAAGGATTTGTCTTGTAACAGAACGTTTTGAGAAAACAATTTCGTATGCTATATGAGGTAGTTTTGGGACATATTATATACTAAATTGAAGGTCTTGTAATGTAGTTTCCAATGCACTTAACTATTCATTCATACGACATCCGGATAAAAATATATAAGCATCGGAAGATGGGCCAATGCGAGGGTGCCAAGCTACCACCTCTTTGACTTTTCAAAAGTTGATATATAGGTCTTAACTCGTCTCTCTCTTCAATGTTTACATAGAACCCGACCAGCGAACACCATAAAGACTACCCTGGAGCTCTCTAATATGGTTTCAAAGAATACTAACATCCCGGGTGCGAAATGGAGAAGCGATAACATCAGAACGATCCCTACGACATAAGTATCATTATATCGCCTCACTTTTTTTTTGTAGTTCGAGTTTTGTAAGGTACTTCATAGTTAAGAAACATATAATTTCTGTATTTAAGTGTTTAAATATCAATAAAGGTTGATAAATTAGTTTCCTAATAGTTAGAACTCATCGGATGGTGATTGGAAGCCGTGAGTTCGATTTGTTTTCCACTTTTAGTGGACTATTTTGTAGTCCACTCGTGATGGCCTATTGTGCTGCTGATTTATGGAGTTTGGAAGGATAAAAGGGCATGGAGAAATGCCATATGTGGTAGGGTAGTAGGTTGGTCGCTCGTTGTTGCAGTTTCAGGCTAATTGATAACTTGTTGATTGGGTGTGTTATGGAATATTTGGGGTTTTTGTTGTATTGAAGGTCCCGAATTGTAATTAGGTTGGTTTTGAGTTGCTGATTATATTATGTTTGTATCTCGCATATAGTTGGCTTGAGGGAGCAGTAAAATCAGGGGAAATTCTGCCTGTTTTATTTTAGAATCGAGTTATCGTTTGAGATACGTAATATACTAGCGCCAATTAAGTCGTACATGTATTTCTTTGTTATAGGGTTGGCGCGCTAGTTATCATAAGCTTGTGGTTGAGTTGCATTGACGACTTGTGGTATGTTAAGGCTATTCCTTCCTTCCTTTTGGAAATGATCCATATCATACAACGAAACGAATAAGCACACAATTTTCATAAATGATTCTATTCTTAGAAGTACTAGGGTTGCCTATGTTCTAAATTCCCCATATGTCCTACTATCATATCGTCTGTTCATGGGTATCACGACATTTCGAGAGATCTTATTGACTTACTTCATTATGTATTGCATACATTTATATATGTATACTGACCTATGACCAGATGGAGTTATATACACGTATACTATATGTATATGGGGTATGGGGAAAGGTTATGGCGTTATATACGCACCACCACCTGATCAGCTAGCATACATTTATGATTTCGCCCATAGAGGCTGAGATGATATGATGGGATGCCCTCAGAGGCTTGATGATATTATATATGCATATAACAATGCATGATATGACATTTATATGCATATGCATGATATTATAAATGTTTCATGATTCACAGATCTATTCAGACTTACAGGGAGTCCTTTACTCCATGTTTCTTTCATGTTTGTTATATACTAATTTTTATGCCTTACATACTCGGTACATTATTCGTACTGACGCCCCTATTGCCTGTGGGTCCTGCGTTTCATACACGCAGGTACAGGTTGTCACACCCCAAAATCGAGGAGCGCGACCGGCGCTCAAACGAGTGAACCTGACTGAGCAAGCCTGTTAGATTTTATTCTGCCCAAATTCATTTGTGAATAAAGAGGAGATATATTCCGTTAATCAAATACTGAAGAGATTTCATTAACCGCTTCCATTTCATTCTCATTAACAACATCATTTAATATTTCCAAAATAGTACGAGTTTATAGATTTAATGAAAAACATATTGCCAAATACCAACAGTTCTAATCCAATTCCCAACATCAAATACCACCCACAACCTATCTATGGAGCCTCTAAGTACAATTGAAGAGTAATATGGAAATGCCGGCAACAAGGCCCCGGCTATACCTCAACCAGAAAGTACATGAGAAACAAAAGATACATGACCCCGAAATGAAGTGGGGCTCACCAAATCGGCTGAAAGGAGTGTACTGCTATCACTGATCAATGCCCCTACTGTAGAACCACCTGCATCCATTAAAGATGCAGCGCCCCCAGCAAAAGGGATGTTAGTACTGTCGAAGCACTAGTATGTATAGCTAGAAATCCTCGTTCAAAATAGAATGCCCATATGATCTATATGTGGAACACATAATATATTGTAATTGAAACAACCTGTACAAACAAGGACAACAAAAGGGGAACCTATTGTCTGCATTAATAATGTGTCTCATTAGACCGTCCTTAGTGTTCACATATCATATTATACACTTATGCGTTTCATAGACTGTCCATAGTGTTTATTCATACCGTACATCTATACCTCTTATACACAATGCACCTATGTGTTTCATAGACCGTCCACCAGATTTCATATCACAATGGCTTTCATAACACAATGTACCTATGCGTTCATAGACTGTCCACAGGATTTCATATCACAATGTACCTATGCGTTCATAGACCGTCCACAAGATTTCATAACACGATGTACCTATGCGTTTCATAGACCGTCCATAGGATTTCATATTATAATGTACCTATGCGTTCATCGACCGTCCACAGGATTTCATAACACAATGTACCTATGCATTCATAGACCATCTACAGGATTTTATAACACAATGTACCTATGTGTTTCATAGACCGTTCATAGGGTTTCATAACACAATATACCTATGCGTTTCATAGACCGTCCATAGGGTTTCATAACACATTGGAAACAAAAGTACAAATACGTACATCTCATAACCTTTCACACCACATATCACTTAATCT
>AWOL01S0012330.1:175144-273692 GCA_000715115.1 Nicotiana otophora
CAATATACCTATGCGTTTCATAGACCGTCCATAGGGTTTCATAACACATTGGAAACAAAAGTACAAATACGTACATCTCATAACCTTTCACACCACATATCACCTAATCCATACTTTTAACCACTTACAACATTATTATTTCATTGGCTCTCTTGGACATACATATGATTCTTTATTCATGGCGCAATGGCCGTATTTCATATTACACACTTTCATTTCTTCCCTTTCATAGATCATCATCATAATTATCAACAAGTAGAATATTCCGTAAATCACAACTTTAAATTCATTAGTAATGAAGGCTTTAAACACAATCGATTTCTTTCCAATAAATGGAGTAAAATGATTGGCAATCGAAGTACAAGTTAAAATCATACACAATTTCCACTCACGAATATGTAAGAACGCAAAACACATTGAAAATTACTTACAAAGCATAGCATTAGCTAAAACAGCCACATATGGGCATCACTTGAGTTCATAAACTTTTAGCCGATTATATTGTCGAAGTCAATTTTGGAATAGTTGAGTCAGCTCATTTCATTATGTTTCTCACATTATTTCATTTCATTGGCACCATTGGTCACAAGTATAACTTTCACTATTGGCACGTTGGCCACACTTTATATTCCCAATTTACTGATTTCACTTCCAACCATCTTTATAGGTTATCAACAATAAGACATTCCCAATCAAGACTTTAGGTACACATATGAGAAATTAAGAGTCTTAAGAATATTGAGATTTTTTTCACACAATTTAGCATACTAGCTTTGATTTGAAATACGATTCAAGCCACCACATTTTAATACGCAACCCATACTTTGAAACTCACAGAAACATTATGGAATTCAATTCCAAGAGAGAAAGTTTAGCCAACATACCTCAATTGAGCTTTCCTTAAATTACTACAATGTTCCGTAAATTCTAGCAATCCCAATCTATTTGAGACATAACAAAATTGAACTATAATTAGGAAGATATTCATGGTCTCAGCTTATTTGAGCATTTTATCACACATTAAGTGTGGATTAAGGTTCAAGGTCCTTTTATGGAGGATTCCATCATCCTATAACCCAATCTTTACCATTTTTAGCTCAACAATCTTTCTACACCCTTTGATAACATATGCTTGTAAAATAAACAACCCTCTTGCCCAAAAATTATCTTGCTTATTACCCATTTCTAGACAAAATTCGAAATTGAGGGTTAGGGTGTATAATCTTACCTCTAGGATGAAGACCTAGTGAGTTTCCCTCCTTAATCTTCCAAAACTTGAGCAAGCATTGAAGAATTAATTATTGAGGAACACCTTCTCACTCTCTCCCACTCTAAAATATCAGGTTATACCTCAAAAATAACCCAAAGAGTGTATTTAACGAAATAGGGTCAGGTTTTAAAAACCCAAAAATGAAGCTCCGGAACAGGTTCTACGGTCGCATATCCGACCACATAATGGTTATGCTGACCGCATATCGGTCGCATAATTGGTGTCCAAAATGACCAAAAATCTTCCTGAGTCAGCGGTCACTATGCGGTCTGCATAACTATTTTGCGGTTGCATAGTACACCGCATAAAAGTTATACGGTCGCATAGTCGACCGCATAATTGCTTCCAACTGACCCAATTAACTGCCTCACTATGCGGCCATTATGCGGTCCGCAGAGTGATTCTGCGGTCACATAATGGACCGCAGAAATGCACTTTTCCGCCAAAAACTTTCATTTACTTTCCCGTGCATTGTTCAACCCAAAAGGTCCGAGCCGCAAAGAATTCCTACAATCCTCAAACACGTAATCCTAGTCCGGCACCATGAAACATTATTTTCTTTGCAAATTTTACCGGGCTTTACACTTAAATTCTTCAAAATTTTTCGAGGTGTTACACAGGTAGACAGGCTGACGATCCCCCTATCTTAGGATCATTGCTTAGCGAGTGCTGGTGTGCTCCATTTGATCCGGAGTTGCTATTGAGTTTTGGTATGATACGTTTGTATACATATGGGTATGACGGGGCCCAGTACCGTCCTTTATACAGTTGTACACTCTGTTAGAGGTCTGTAGATAGTCATGTACAGTTGGATACTATGTGGCCTTGTCGGCTCGCCCTATCGTATTCCGTATATATATATATATATATGTATGTGTGTGTGTGTATGTCTTTTGGGCATGTTTTCCCACGTATGTTGTTCATATGAATCAATATTTTATTTCCAGATGTTATGTATGACCTACACTTATTTCATGTTTATATCTTAGACGTATGCATAGGGGTGTTCGATAGGTAGAACTCGAGCACTCGTCACACCCCATCGGTTTGGGTCGTGACAACTATTTGTTGGAGAAGTTTTACATGGGCTTGGATCCTATGAATCAATCCATAGCCAAAAATGTAGCGGATGGATCATTTATGGATAAATAATTTGCAAGGGTCACACAAATCCTCAACAAGATAGCCGAACATAACCAAGCTTGGCACTCGGAAGACACCACAGGTGGAATTGCATATGGTACTCCTTCCTTGACTAACATTATTAAGGAGAACCGAGAAAGAGATCAAGTAATTGCCGGGCTTGCTACCAATGTCAACGTGTTGACAAAAATGTTCAATGCAAGCCAAACAAAAAAGGTGAATGTTGTGGAAGATGTGCAACCAATGTCAAATGAGGAATACAAAGAAGACAATTATGTCAACAATTCACAAGGAGGATACCAAATACAACCCTACCAAGGTTCAGGACAACAACACCAATGGATATATAACCTGCAAGGGCAAGGCAACCAACAATGGCGAAACGACCAAGGTAGTGCAAATCAAGGAAATTGGAGTAACAACAACAACAACTTTTCAAATCGGAGTTCAAACCCCTATGTTCCACCAAAGGGGAAATATTCTAACTCTTCACATTAGAAAGAGAGTTCTTCAAGTGAGTCCAAGTTAGAAAATATGCTCGAAAGAGTATTGCAAAATCAAGAGAGATCCGACACTTCAATGAAACATAAGACCGAGCTTGTGGGTTCTCACACCGTATCTATTCAAAAGTTGGAGATGCAAATGAGGGATTTATCAAGAGAACAAAATCCGAAGCAAAACGGAACGCTCCCAAGTAATACAATTGCAAACCCAATAGGTAGTGGGAGTGGCCCAACCTCTCATTGCATGGACATTACAACTCGAAGTGGCAAACTACTTCAAGGAGAGAATGAACAAGTGGTAGAAGTGGAAGATTCTGAAGAAGAAGTCGAGGCACAAGTTGAGCTGCCAAATGTTGTTGAAGTTGAAAGACTCCCGAAGAAGGTGAAAGCTCAAGAAGTGAACCATGAAGAGGTTAAGGAAAAGGTAATAGAGGCACCAAAACCTCTAACACCAATTCTTAGACCTCCTCCCCCTTTCCCTCCAAGACTAGCTAGAAGGGTTGATGATAGCAAACTCGAGAAGTTATATGACATCCTAAAGCAATTATCGGTGAATATTCCATTTGTGGAAGCATTTCAAGAGATGTCGGGTTTTTCTAAGTACTTGAAGGACTTGATCACTAAAAATAAAACCACCAAGAATGAATTGGTGAATGTCACTCACCGGGTTATTTCCATCATTGCAACAACCGCCGTCCAAAAGAAAGAGGACCCGGGAGACTTCACCATTCCATGCACTATTAGATTATGTGACTTTGCATGATCCCTTTGTGATAATGGGGCTAGCATCAACTTAATGACCCTTGCTATCTACAAGGAAGCGGGATTGGGAATGCCTAGGCCTACAAGTATGAGGTTGCAAATGGCCAACCGTTCAATAAAGCGACTGGTTGGAATAGTTGATGATGTGCTTGTGAAAGTGGGGAAGTTTCTCCTCCCCGCCGACTTTGTTATTCTCAATTGTACTGTTGACAAAGAGATCCCTATCATCTTGGGGAGACCATTCCTTGCTACCGGGAGATCACTCATGGACTCAAAACAAAATGAGATTAAGTTCCGGGTTAATGGCGAAGAAGTTGCCTTTCAAGCAAGTAAGGGTATGAAACTGCCACATGCATATGAGAGTATCTCAATCATTGATGTTGTTGATGTAGTAGAGGATGCCGTCGAGGTGAAGATGGAGGAGGAATGCCTTGGTGAGGCATTGGTGGCTAGTTTGGTGAATTTTGATGGTGAGGACATGGAAGGATACATGGAATCGGTGAATTCATTGGAAGGTCTTGGGGTCCTACACTTATGCACCAAAGAAGATTTTTATTGGCTTAGAAAATAGAGTCACTCCTCCCGCTAAGCCTTCAATTGTCGAGCCCACAACTTGATCTCAAGCCACTTCCGCCGCACTTAAGATATACATTTCTTGTCTCTAATGAACTCTACCCATAATTGTTTCTTCTTTGTTGAATGATGTGCATGTTGAACACTTATTGGATACCTTGAGGGAGCACAGACATGCCATTGGTTGGACTATAGCGGATATCCGAGGGATTCCTGTCGGAATTGGTGAGCACAAGTTATAACTAGAGGAAGAGAGAAAACCTAGCGTGGAGCACCAAAGGAGGTTAAATCCTTCCATGCAAGAGGTGGTGAAGAAAGAAATCAGAAAATGGTTGGATGACGGGGTTGTCTACCCCATTGTCGATAGTCCTTGGGTGAGTCCGGTGCAATGTGTGCCAAAGAAAGGAGGCATGACCGTGATTCAAAATGACAAAAATGAACTCATCCCAACGAGGACAATGACCGGGTGGAGAGTTTGCATGGACTACCGGAACCTCAATAATGGTACTTGCAAAGGCCATTTCCCTATGCCTTTTATTGATCAAATGCTTGATCGGCTAGTAGGAAGGTCAGTTTATTGCTTCTTGGATCGTTACTCCGGCTACAACCAAATCAACATAGCCTTAGAGGACCAAGAGAAGATGATATTCACATGTCCGTATGGGACCTTTGCTTTTAGCTGGATACCATTTTGGCTATGCAATGCCCCAGCTACTTTTCAATGATGCATGATGTCAATCTTCTTGGACATGGTGGAGGATTTCTTAGAGGTATTCATGGATGACTTCTCTGTAGTTGGTGATTCCATTGAGCATTGCCTTGACAATCTTAGGCAAGTGCTCAAAAGATGTGAGGAGACAAACCTTGTGCTCAATTGAGGAAAATGTCACTTCATGGTGGATGAGGGTATTGTTCTTAGCCACAAAATCTCCAAGCAAGGCATTGAGGTTGATCGAGCAAATATCGAGATAATTTCCAAGCTTCCTCCTCCCATTTCGGTCAAAGGTGTTCTGAGCGTTTTGGGGAATACCGATTTTTATCGGTGATTTATCAAGGACTTCTCAAAAATTGCAAGTCCTGTGTGAAAGCTCCTTTAAAAGGATGCTAAATTTGAGTTTGATGAGAAGTGCCTCTATGCTTTTGAGGAATTGAAAGCAAGGCTCACCACGACACCTATTATTGTCATACCTGATTGGTCTCTTCCATTTAAACTCATGTGTAACGCCAGTGGTGTGGCTATTGGAACAGTGCTTGGTCAATGGCATAACAAGATTCTTCATCTTGTTTACTATGCAAGCAAGATACTCAATGGCACACAAATGAATTACACTATAACTGAGCAAGAACTACTTGCCATTGTCTATGCTTTTGAAACATTTCAGGCCTATTTATTAGGATCCAATGTGATAGTCTACACCGATCATGCTGCTCTCCGCTACCTTATGGCGAAGAATGATGCTAAACCATGATTGATCAGATGGATTCTTTTGTTACAAGAGTTTGACTTTGAAGTCAAAGATCAGAAAGGAACAAAGAAACAAGTGGCGAATCACTTATCTAGGCTTGAAGAGGTAGGGAGACCAAAAGAAGATCCTGAAATTAATGATGCCTTCCCAGATGAACACCTATTGGCAATATCTAGCACCTCCACTCCTTGGTATGCCGACATCTCTAACTTCCTGGTTAGTGACCTTATCCCCGATGGATTGGAAGCTTATCAAAAGAAAAGGTTCTTGCGAGAGTGTAGGCATTACTATTGGGATGAACCCGTTTTGTTCTGGATTTGCGCCGATAACATCATTCGACGTTGTGTTCCGGAAGATTAGGTGACTCAGATTCTCAAAGCATGTCATGACTTCCCAGTTGGGGGTCACCACAGTGGAAACCGTACTGCGGCAAAAGTGCTTGAATGTGGTTATTATTGGCCATTGATTTACCAAGATGCAAACCTAATGGTCAGGGCATGTGATCAATGTCAAAGACAAGGGTAAATTTCTAGAAGGCATGCGATGCCTATGAACTTTGTGATGGAAGTCGAGATCTTTGATGTGTGGGGGATAGATTTCATGGGTCCTTTCGTAAGCACTTACGACATGACATATATCTTGGTGGCAGTAGATTATGTCTCCAAATGGGTCGAGGCAATTGCCTTGCCGAACAATTAGGCAAGGAGTGTTACCTCCTTCTTGAAGAAGAACATATTTACTCGTTTTGGACCCCAAGGTCTATCCTTAGTGATGGTGGTTCTCACTTTTGCAACAAAGCTTTTGCCGGGTTGCTCGAAAAATATGAAGTTAAGCATAAGGTGTCAACCTCTTATCATCCTCAGTCAAGCGGTCAAGTTGAAGTCTCCAACCGGGAGATCAAAAACATTCTAACAAAAACTATTAATGCAAACAGGACCGACTGGTCAAAGAAGCTACATGATGTATTGTGGGCTTATCGAACAACATTTAAGACACCTATTGGCACCTCACCTTACCGGTTGGTTTTTGGTAAGGCTTGGCACTTGCCAGTGGAGCTGGAACACAAAGCTATGTGGGCGTTGAAAAAGCTAAATCTTGACTAGGCGAAGCTGCTAATCTAAGGATGACACAACTCAACGAGATGGAAGAGTTCCGTTTCCATGCTTATGAGAATGCAACCATGTATAAAGAAAGAATGAAGTTTGTTCATGACAAGAAGATTTTGAAGCGGGAATTCAAATCCGGTAACTTGGTCTTATTATTCAACTCCATATTGAAGTTTTTTCCGGGCAAACTCAAATCCAAATGGTCTGGCCCATTCAAAGTTGTGAGTGTGTCTTCCTATGGCGCTATTTAATTAGCATCCAAGGACGTGACTCGAACTTTCAAAGTAAATGGCCAAAGGGTGAAGCATTACCTTGGAACCATTGGAGAAAGGCAACTAGTAGAACAATTCGCACTCAAGGATGGTCCCGTACCAATCCCCACCACTGATTATCTAAAGTAAGGCAACATTGTTGTGCCGCGACGTTAAATCAAGCGCTTATTATGAGGCAACCAATGTGTTGGTAACATTTTTGGTTAAATTTCTATTTTGGTAGATTTATTTGTAAGTGTTGAGTAGTTTGACGTGTGTGTTTAGAGTACATGTTACTCAAAATACAAAGAAATGGGATGCAAAGGCAGAAGGAAAATGAAGCAAAGCAAACTGAGCTTCAGCTGTTGTTCTGCGGCAACATATGCGGCCACATAATGCATTTGCAGACAACATAATGTTCGCAGATAGAACAGAACACCATAAAAATTGGCCCTTAAAAATGCGGAGAAATTTCAACTTTCGCGGCTAGCAAAATGGTTCTGCGACCGCAAAAGTGGGTCGCAAATTTATTACACACCACCCAGGTACTAATCCATCGCAAAACACATATGTGGCCACATAATCTGTTACGCGATGGTAATTTCACTGCAAAACCCTCAGGTATTAAACCCTAGTTTCTTTCTCTCTTATTTCCGTCTATCTACTCTAACACCAAAAAAAGAAAAGAAAACAAAACACAGAAGAAAAACACAGAGAAAAAAGAAGAAGATAAAGGCTCACCTTGCTTGCACGATTCACATCCAAGAGTCTTGATCGATCTTCTGACGATCTGGTATGTGACTTTTCGACCTTCCTCTTGCTCAGGTTATTTGAGATTGCTAGTTTATTTTTCTCGCATAAATTCTTCGATCTCATCCATGATACCCATCTCTCTCTACCTTGCTTCTTGTTTCTTGTACTGGGCATCTACTTTGGAAAAACAAAGTGCTATGGTCCAATAAAAGTTAGGGGGTTAGAGTTAGGGGCACTGATTTGAATTTGGGAGTTGGTGATTTTTGACAATGTGCATTGGATATTGTTAGGCTGGGCATAAAATCGACCTGATGTTGAGTGTGTGTAATTGTCTCTCACAATTTGTGCATTAGATACTTAGTGTTGCATAATGTTGCCTGTGAGTGAGTTTTAAGTGGAGAAGATGATCTCTGCGGTCCGCATAACTAATTTGCAGTCCGCAGAATCATTGCATGATTGGGTGTTTGTGGAAACAACTGTACAGTTGAGTCGGCGGCCGTAGAATTGGTTTGTGGACTGCATAATAGTCACATACATACATAGAGTCAAGATAAGTTTCCAGGTTTAAAATGCGATCGATCTGCGGTCACAAACTTGTTCTGCAACCACTTCTGCAGCCCGCATTATTTTTCGCTTCTGATAGGGAATACTTTGCGTTGTGGTTTGTGGTCCGTAGAGTTGTTCTGCGATCGCAGAAGTGTTCCGCAAAACATTTTTTTTGTCTCTCATTTCTTTTCCATATGTTACACATGCCTTACCATGTACTCACTTCTCGTTAATTGGCAGGAATGGCACTAAAGAAATTCCTAGCATCGAGAGTACCCGCCACCCGAGGAAAGAGACGGGCTGCAAATATAAGCCCACAATCACAGCAATCCCAAAGAAAATGGCCTGGCACATCCAGAAATTCATCTGAGTCTGCCTCCCAGTCTGAAGAGGAGGAGGCACAGCTTAACCTTGTGCCACCAATTGACCTCCAAGTCAAAGCACGCATAAAGAGTGGTAAGGATCTCAGGTTTAGGATCACCGGCTCTTGGACTCTTTATAGAGATGGACTGGAAAAAAGAAAGATCCTCGAAGAAAAGAAGCTGAGTATGAACGATCTTAAAGAACACTACCCCCATGTGCTAGAAAACATCCAAAATAGGGGATGGGAGTTCTTCACTAAGGTTCCGGGGGAGTCCAATGAGACCCTTGTTAGGGAATTTTATGCTGCATTTGTCGCATCCAGGACCTCAGAACAAAGGAGAAACCGTGTATACTTTAACTCTGTCACAGACCGAGGAGTTGCAATATTCTGTGATCACCAATCAATCAACGATGCATATTTTGAATCTTGGGAACCAGACATGGCAGAATGTGATGCAAAGATTGCAAATAAAGAATCTGAGAGTGCTAGGGTAGCCTCTGTCATAGCCAAGGGAACCCCACCCTGGATTGCACCATGCCAGATGATTCACAAGAGGGATTTTGCCCAAGAAGGCCGATATTGGATAAGTTTTGTTTGTTCTCGTATAATGCCTATGAGAAATGAGACCGACATCAGTCTAGAGATGGCGATCCTCATTGATTCCATCACGTCGGGTATCGGGATTGATTTGGGACAACTCATATTCCCTGATATTGGGGTCCGGGCAAACCAGAAAGAAACCTCGCTCCCTTTTCCATGCTTAATTCATGCCTTGTGTGATGACGTAGAGGTTCCTCCATTCCCCAAACATGACAGCATAGTAAAGGTTGTTCAGAACATTGACATCACTCGGCAAAATGATGCTTTAGAGAAGGTGGCCGAAGATCCACCAGAGCAATCACTCACTCTCCCTTCGGCCTCGTCCGCTTCAGCAATACTTCCTACCTTATCAGTTCCAGACATTTCTTCAGCACCAGCTATATCCACATCTACTCCTAGACCAGCCACTAAGACGCCACCTGTCTCAATGCCTGCACTCTCCAAGCTTGGTCTACTAGCACAACATGCAAATGCCAAAGTAGACAAACTGACAAAAGAACTTCCATCACTCATCCGGCAAGCATTGGCCCCGCTCCAAACCTCAGTAAGTGATCTTCAAAAGCAACATCTATCATATGAGGATCGACTCAAGCACTTTGAAGCTCGCCTTGAGAAGGTTGAGAGAGGTGGAGCTGGGGACATGCCTCAACTCAAAAAGGATGTAGCTGAGCTTAAGCTGGAGTTGCATAAGATGCAGACACTGGAGTTTGAATTCACCACCCTTCTTCCGGTGGAGGGGGAGCATGGCACTGGCACCTCCCATGTACCAAGCCTTGATCTGGATTTCACAAACCATCTGTCAGCTGAGGAGGCACATGGTACTGGCATCTCATAAGCTCTGGGTTCCATTGCACACACCGATGATCATTCAAATGAGGAGTCTGGAGAATCTCGTGAGGAGGCAGATGAGGAGTAGATATTGGAGGAGGGTGATGATCATAGGGACAACAAAGGCAAACGGGTTGTTGTTTCTAAAGAGGAAATGGGTGAGGAAGAGGCAGATGTGCAGATAGCTATCGCATACTCCATTGCATAAATGGTTGCCAGGGCCACCACCACGACCACACAACCATCATCAGGTAAGTCCACCAGCTCCCAGGTCCAGGACCCGACTCTACAACTGGCAGAGCTTCCTACTTTGGTCTTAGACACCACTATCCAGTTAAAGGCTCCACCCACTGCCCAGTCAGAGGATCCACCCACTGCCTCCACAGTGTCAGCTCCCAGCCCCACGACCGCCTCAGATATTCCAACCCATCCAAGCACCTAGTGCGCCCCAGGAAACCCCTTAACTTTGCTCTTACTTTTTCAATGCATTGGGGACAATGCATGTTCTTAGGTTGGGGGTGGGGTAGCAAGTCGACTTTTGTAACTTGTATATAAACTCTTAGTCTTAATAGTGTAGATTTGTATATAGTTATGAATTCCCCTTGGCTTTTCTTTGCCGGGTTCTTTTCCAAGGGTATAATAGTAGAACTATGGCCGTAGCATGAAACGTTTTGACTTGTTTAGTGCTTTTGTTCTAGATTCAAGCATGTGATAAGTTTTTGTGAAAACAATTACACACTTCAAATTTTGTAAATAAATAGTCAGTCATTTTTGTGAAATCGAGGCTCGCTCTTTGATTTTGTGCTTACTTAAAATCTATGATGAAGCTTTGAATTGCCTTGTATTCATTTGAGGGCTGAAATGATGCCGATTCGAGTAGTTCATGCATCGTGAGTGGTGAGAATTTGTGTAAATAATGCATGTGCTCAACTTGTAATGTCTAGAACTTGCCCGGTTGGTTTCTCAAAGAAAGTCTCAGGTTGATGATAGGTTGTGGAAATGATCTTAGGCTATCGTTTTGATTGCTAACTAAGTTTTGGCCAAATTGACCTCCCTGGTGCATTTATTATCCTAGTTGTCCCCCATTGAGCCTTTAACCTTTCCTCTGGATACCACATTACAAACCTTTACCCCTTTTTGTGAAATTACTCCCTCTTTTGAACCCATCCCTCCTTGAATGTTATGAATGAGACTTTAAGACTAAGTTGGGGGTGTTAATTTAAATTGGGAAACAATAGACGAAGCCTAGGTTGTGGCGTGTGAAGCGAACGGCTAAGTCTAGAGCCATCGTACCCAAAACAAAAAGCTCCACGTTCCCTCAAACTATGAAGTGGTCATGAACTACAAGGTGGGCGGATAGTAGCGATTAGATATCAACAAGGGCATTGTGTTCTATTCGAGA
Source organism: Nicotiana otophora (assembly GCA_000715115.1). Taxonomy (NCBI): domain Eukaryota; kingdom Viridiplantae; phylum Streptophyta; class Magnoliopsida; order Solanales; family Solanaceae; genus Nicotiana; species Nicotiana otophora. The sequence goes on from AWOL01S0012330.1 coordinate 186,712, forward strand.
AAGAATGTGTATAGCGTTCAAGGAGGGTACAGTCACTACAGTCCCAAATATTCATCCAACCCGTCCCGAAGCCTGCACTACAACCCGTAAAAAGTCCTTTTTGATCTACAACCAATTATTCCTGAGATAGCAATGAGTTAAAATAAGGGAAAGCATATGGACTGATACTTGTAGCACTTAGCCTTCTTTCTGAGTGCAAGAGTGTTTGATTGTATCCACTGTACATATTTGTTGAGTTGGGGGTTTTCTTTGCTGTGAGCACGCATGAATTGCAAGAGTTAGCAGAAGTTAGGCTTCTTGAAGTAGGATACAAGTGCATATCTAGCTATTGGTAGCACTTTGTCATTGCTCTTGAGGCTCGAAGCTCACAAATTGATTATTTGAACACTTAAATGTCCTTTGTCTTCAAAGAAGGGTGAACAAAGTAAGTTACATGATTGTTAGCTAACAATCATCACTATTCATAGTCATTGTTGTTTTGTGATCAGTCGAAAGTAGATTATTATTTAGAAGGGTGACTTTTTAGTTGCTTGATAGCAAGCAAGAGTCTAAGTTGGGGGTGTTGATGTGCCGTAGAAATGCGGCACTTTTGATACTAATTACATATAATTTAACTCATCTTTTAAAGCATTATAAGTCATTTCTTATGTAGTTTTGGTATTTTGCAGGAAACCAGACTTGAAAAATCAAGAACAGGAAAAAGATGACAAAAACCCATGGAAAGGTAGAAATGCGGCAGGTCTACGACAACAAAAGTTATGTGCGGACCGTAGACCCATCGCAGAGTGAAACAGACCACCCCAGTATCTGAGAGTCAAATCTGCTGTTCATTTTATGGTCGCACAATTCGTATGCGGACCGCATAGTGATCACACAAATGCAAAAAGGTTTCCTGTGAAGATGATTTTGTAGTATGATATGCGGCCGTGAAACAATATGCGGACTGTAGAACCAAAATGCGATGAACAATTGGAAAACTCTGTGATCAGATCTGCTGTGAAAAAGGGAGATGTGTGGACCGCAAATGCATTATGCGGCCCATTCTGCGGTCGCAGACTTTATCTACAGGGTCATTTTTGTCCGCGACTTTTGGACCATTATAAATAGAATGACTAGGGTTTTTGTGGACCATCTTGTCTGAAAAAGAGGCTATACTTAGAGCATTGAATACACCATTATTTTGGAAGCTTTTGAGAGAGAATCCAAGACTTTGTCCTCTTTGTAAGCTTTATGACTTTATTTATTACTTTGTTCTTGTATTCTAGTATGAGTAGCTAACTTTAAATACTAAGGTTGTGGACCCTAGGTGGGTGTAATGTTAATGGGTGTTTACCATTGAGTGTGTGTGTGTGTATATATATATATATATATATATATATATATATATATATATATATATATATATATATATATACATATAGTGGTTGGTTGATTTCTATTCATTTCTCATGCTTCATTTTTGGTTGATGGTTGCAAACATTGACTAGTGCCATTTCACTCTATCTTTACTTGGAAAAGTGGGTTAGAGTTTGGTAGAATTGAATATCAAGAACTCGAGGGTTTAAACCTTGTTTAATAGAATCGCTTAGGGATAAGTGGGTTCTACTTGACATAAATTGGTTGTTCATAATTGTAACTCTTTTATATTTGAAAAAAATCATAAAGAGGAAATACTACCGAATTATTGGAAAATATTGGGTAGTTATTTAGGAATCATTTGCATATCAAAGGACCTTCCGTTAGAAATATATCATATTAACACCGATAACATTACATTCCATTTATGGGGACACATTCTTAATCAAATTAATCAAATTCTCTTAAAAAATAGCTTTTCTTGACAATTCACATACAAAACTCTTTTTTAAGCTAACGGAGTAGAACTACGGCTTAAGTCAAGTTTCACACTATTCAAGTAACTTTTTCACACCTATTCCCTCTAGAATTTGACCCCAACCTAGTTGGGTTATTATATTTGACATCTACCGCCTTACACTATTTATATAGGTGTAACTTGAGCGTATCAGCACAAATAACCGGCCCTGCATTCAGAACACACCATCATCTCCAATAGTAACCTCCTTGGCATCGCCATGCTGAACCGTGTCCTTGAGGACAAGCAAATGGGGGTTGTCATACTAACTCTCTCTGATGCGGTCATATAGAGAAGATCGAGAAACCACGCAGGCAAGAACTTGGCTGGGCTTCGAAACATCTAATCTAACAAACTGATTGGCTAAGGCCTGAACATCCAATGCTAATGGCCTCTCTGCTGCCAGTAGATATGCTAAAATACCCAAACTCTCCGCCTTTTGACTCAAATCATCGGCCACCACATTGGCCTTCCCGGGATGATATAGAATGGTGATATCATAGTCCTTAAGCAACTCTAACCACTTCTGCTGCCGCAAGTTAAGATCTTTCTGTTTGAACAGATGTTGTAGATTTTGGTGGTCGCTAAACACCTCACATGGGATACCGTACAAATTATGCCGCCAGATCTTCAATGCATGAACAATGGCTGCCAACTGCAAGTCGTGGAATGAGTAATTCTTCTTATGGGTCTTTAGCTGTCGAGATGCGTAGGCAATCACCCTACCGTCTTGCATCACCACTGCGCCAAGGCCAACACGTGTTGCATCACAGTACACAGTATAGGACCCTGAGCCCGTAGGAAATACCAACACTGGAGCTGTTGTCAAAGCAGTCTTGAGCTTTTGAAATATCGCCTCACACTTCTCGGACCATCTGAAAGGAGCACCCTTCTGGGTCAATCTGGTCATAGGTGCAGCAATAGATGAGTAACCCTCTACAAAATGACAATAATACCCGAGCAGACCAAGGAAACTCCGGATCTCAGTAGCTGATGACGGTCTAGGCTAACTCTGAACTGCCTCAATCTTTTTCGGATCCGCCTTGATCCCCTCACTTGACACCACATGACCCAAAAACGCCACTGAATCGAGCCAGAATTCACACTTTGAGGATTTTGCATACAACTTCTTCTCTCTCAAGGGCTATAGCACGATCCTCAAGTGCTGCTCATGATCTTCCTGACTGCGGGAGTACATCAAGATGTCGTCAATAAACACAATGATGAATGAATCAAGATAGGGCTGGAATACACTATTCATAAGGTGTATAAATATTGTTGGGGTGTTGGTCAGCCCGAATGATATCACAAGGAACTCGTAGTGACCATACCGAGTCCTGAAGGTAGTCTTTAGAATATCTGGATCCCGAATCTTCAGCTGATGATAATCTGACCGCAAATCAATTTTTGAGAGCACTCTGGCACCCTGTAGCTGATCACATACGTCATTAATGCATGGCAATGGATACATGTTCTTCATTGTAACCTTGTTCAACTGCTGATAATCAATACACATATGCATCGAACCATTCTTCTTCATCACAACCAAGACCGGAGCACCCCCAAGGTGACACACTAGGACGAATGAAACCCTTATCAAGCAACTCTTGCAACTTCTCCTTTAACTCCTTCAGCTCTGATGAGACCATACGATATGGTGGAATAGAAATGGGCTGAGTACACGGTAACAAGTCAATACTAAAATTGATATCCCTATCAGGCGACATGCTTGGAAGGTCCGTCAGAAATATATCTGGAAAGTTTCTCACTATCGGAATTGACTCGATGGTAGGAGTATCGTCACTCGCAACCATCCGCTGAGCCTTTAGAAATGACACAACCCTGCTAGGAACATAATCTAATACACCCCTCCACTCCAACCGTAGTAAACCTGGCATAGCCATCATCATAGTCTTGGCGTGATAATCTAGAATAGCGTGATTGGGAGACAACCAATCCATACCCAAGATAACATCAAAGTCTGCCATACTAAGTAACAATAAATCAACTCTGGTCTCAAAACCACCAATAACAACTAAACACGACCGATACACACAGTCCACAATAATAAAATCTCCCACAGGCGTGGACACATAAACAAGAGAACTCAAAGAATCATGAGATATATCCAAATACGGAGCAAAGTAAGATGACACATATGAATAAGTGGATCCCGGATCAAATAAGACTGATGCATCTTTATTACAAACTGGAACCATACGTGTAATGACAGAGTCTGAACCAACTACCTCCGTCCTACCCAGAAAAGCATAGATCTGGCCTGGCCTCCCCCTCTTGGGCAGCCTCTACTCGCCCATCCCCTACCCCTAGCCGGCTGTGCAGGTGGAGCGACAACTGGGGCGGCAATCATGGCCTGAGAAGTCTATGGACCTGACTGAATCTGTGGAGCCTGAGTAACCTATGGAGGTGCACCTCTCCCGAGTCTAGGGCAGCCTCTAACTATGTGGTGGGTATCACCACACTCAAAGCAAGCTCTCGGTGGACATGGCTGTTGGGACTAGCTCGGGCCTGGTCGGCTGGACTGACCGCTGAAGGCAGCCCATGTAGGAGGTGCACTAGAAAGTGGCTCAGCAAAGTGTGCAACTTGAGACCTCAAAAGAACCGGAACACCACTAGAAGCTGGAAGTGCTGAATGAAATCGACGGATCACATAGCCTCTACTATGACGGGCTGTAGCTGCAGCGTGACCACCACTAAATCCTCCTGTACCACGAGGACTCTTGGCCTCCCTATCATCTCTCTCATGGTCCCACACACCCTCCAATATCTGAGCAATCTCTACCACCTACTGATATGGGGTATCTGTATCCAACTCTCGAGCCATGCTGAACCTAATACCATAGTTGAGCCCCTTGATAACTCGACAGACTCGCTCTCTGACTGTAGAGACCAAGGCAAGTGCATGTTCGGACAAATCACTGAATCAGACAGCATACTCCGACACTGTCATAGTACCCTAGCCCGGATGCTCAACTCCGTGCGCCATGCATCCAGAAGGGTCTGAGGAACAAACTCCCTCAAGAATAACTTTGACAACCGAGTCCAAGTAAGTGAAGCTTCCTCGGCTGGGTTACCCTCCTCGTACACTCGCCACCACTGATATGCCGCTCCGGACAGTTGGAAGGTAGTAAAAGCAACCCTACTCGTCTCCATAATACCCATAGTACGGAGAATATGGTGGCACTCCTCAAGAAAATCATGTGCATCCTCTGGAGCCAATCTACTGAAAGTAGAAGGGTGGTACTTCTCGAACCTCTCGAGCCTAAGCTACTCCTCCTCAGATGCTGCTGCCTTACCCATGGGCTGAAACGGAGCAACAGACTGCACCAGTATAACCTCTGGGACCTGATCAACCTGGAACCGCTGATCTAGGATACGGGCCGCGGGAGTATGTGCTCCTCCCCCAGCCTGAGATGTGGCTGGTGCAAGTGGAATCAACCCTGCCTAAGCTAAGGTACTAAACATGCTCAAGAACTATGTGAGGGTCTCCCGAAGTGCTAAACATGTGCCTGTCCCCCAACTGGAGCTACTGGTGGCTCCTCTGTCATAGCTCCCCGGGCATGTGCTCTGGCTGCACCACGTGCCCCTCCTTAGCCTCGACCTCTCGCGGCTCTAGCAGAGGGCGTGAGTGTCTGATCGTCCGATCCAGCAGTTCATATCCTCACCTTATGTGAGAGATTAGAAAGTCAAAGATTCAGTTTTTGAAGTCAACCAATTCGGACGATAAGGAATCAAAGAAGTGAAGTTTTCCTAACAGTTCTGTAGCCTCTCGAAGAAAAGTACAGATGTCTCCGTACCTATCCGCAATACTCTACTAAACCTGCTTATGACTCGTAACACCTATGAACCTAGAGCTCTGATACAAACTTGTCATGACCCCAATTTCCCTCCATAGGATGTCGTGATAGCACCTAGTCTCTACGACTAGGTAAGCCTAACAAATAATAATAACTTGGCAGAAACAATTATCAAAATACTAAAACAAAGCTGAATAACTGATATAACCTTCCACTACAAACATAATCCCAACAATACACTCCCTAAAACCGGTAGAACTGAGTTATAAGATATATTGAGTAAAACTAGGATAACTACTGCATCACTGTCTGAAAGAACTATAACAACAACCAGAATAAAAGGGAAGGTGACTTCGAGGCCTACAGACGTGGAGCATGTATACCTTGAAATCTCCCAAGCAACAACTCAATCAACTCTAGCATCCGACATAGGCAGACGTACCTAGATCTGCACAAAAATATGAAGAAACATAGTATGAGTACACCACAATGGTACCCAGTAAGTATCAAGCCAAACCCCAACAGAGTAGTGATGAGGCCAGGTCAAGACACCTACTAGGATATAAATAGACAATATGGAAATGTAATAAGGGAAAATAATGGAAGCGAAGAAATAACTAATACGAAACAAGATAATAACGTGAACTAATACCGGAGATCAACATGGAAATAACATAAAAGAAGCAACTAAAAAGTCTACAATGATCATATATGGACATTAGCTGCTAGAACAATAAAGAATTGAAACAACAAGAAATGTTCCTACCAAAACTCTTTGGAATATGGAATAAACAACATTAATCACAACGAGGTACCGCCTCGTGTATAATAAAATCACAACCGAGGTACTGCCTCGTATAATAAAGAATCACTATCGAGGTACCGCCTCGTATAATCAAGAATCACAATCGAGGTACCGCCTCGTATTCACATTTCTCAACTTCCATCATAATCTTTCCTTATACCACCGCGTGAGCCTTACATTTGAAATACGTTTTGAAAATAGTTTTCCCGAAATAGCTACATGCACTTTAGCCCAACTTATGACGGCGCATGGCTTCACCTGGTTCCCCTACAAGCAACACACACATAAATCACACCTTATACCGCCTCATGCACATCAACCCCAAGCCTTATACCGCCGCATGCGCGTCAATATCACATTACAATAAAAACTCGCACCATAAGTGCCCATATATCACAATATGTTAACAATCCACAATATCAATGTTTCCAAAACAATATCCCACGGCTCTACCACAACGGGTACAAGAACATCAACAACAACAATGAATGTAAAATGCTCAAAGAAAGATGTTTCAACAATAACAATTTTGCTTCAACGTGATAATGACTTTCACAACTTCAACACCAATAACTCAACAATAAGAGAGACAATGTATAACCACAATGTTAAATAAGAATAACTCACAATGAATGAAATAACGTGTAGCAATGACTTCAGATAATAGAAATCCACAATGCAAGGGGTGACATGAACAATAACTTCAAACAATGGTAATCAACAATGATAGAGGTAATATGAACAATAACTTCAATTAATGATAATCGGCAATGGAAGAGATAACATGTATAATAACTTCAAATAATAATAAACAACAATGAAGAGATAGCATGTAGAATTAAAAGAGGCAACAAGTTCAACTAAAGACTAAGTACTATTTATCAATTAGGAGGTAGAACAAGTGTTAACGAAATCATTTAAGGCAAGTAAGGATAGACTAACACAAGTAAGAATATATTGGCTAGGAGAATTTAGAACATGATATGACATTTCAATTAAAGCATGGAAATAGTCTAAGTAGCCTAAACCGGTCAACTATCACGTACAACCTGTGTACCCACTCGCCACCTTGCATATACGGATTTCACTTAGCATAATTGAATCAAACAATACCAATCCTAAGGGATAGTACCCCCACACGAAGTTAGGCACGACACTTACCTCAACTAGGGCAAATCAACACTCGAAAATAGCTTTTCCATTAAAATCCGCCTCCACACGGTTCAAATCTAACCAAAATCAACTTAATATTATCAAATAAATGCTAGGGAATTCAATTGCAATAGATAAATCTAAGATCTTTACACTTTTCCCAAAAAGTTAACAAAAGTCAACCCGGGACTCACCCGATCAAAATTCGAGTCCAATGGTAGATTCCGTCTACCCATGACCCCATGAGTTCATATGTGATTAGTTTCAAAATCCGAGTCCAAATCGACTCTCAAAACTCAATTTCTTATTTTTAAAAAACTTGCCAAAGGTTCACAATTTTTCACTTTGAGTCATATGATATTGATGTTAAGAACTAAGATATGTTGATCCAATATGATTAGAAATAGATCAGAATCACTTAACCAAGGTTTGTAGGTTAAAATCCCCTCTCAAAGTCGCCTCCTACCGAGTCTAGAGTTCAAAAATGAGAGAATGCGTTCAAAACTCCCGTCTCCCAGCCCTTTAACCAGCTACAGATGTCGCATTTGTGATACTAGGTTTGCATTTGCGAACTCTCGCAATTGCAGACCAAGGCTGGCATTTGCAAACCCTGACAGCTTCAAGCAAGCTCGCAATTATGAGAAAAGGTTTCGCAATTGCGCAATGGCCTTTGTCGCAAAAGCGAACAAAGTTTCGCAATTGCGAACCAAACAAAAATCCTACTGTCTTTGCAAATGCGAAGGGTGAATCACATTTACGACAACTTCCCCTCCACTGTCACCTTTGCAAAAGCGACCCTGGTGTTCATATTTGCGACACCAGCGCACCAGACACCGAGTTTCGCCATTTTCAGTCCAAACCACTCTGGAACATGTCCGAAACTCACCCGAGCCCTCGGGGCTCCAAACCAAACCTTGACACAAGTCTAAAAATATTATACGAACACACTTTCACAATCAAAATATAAAAATAACATCTGAAACTATGAACTGAACTCTAAAATGCATAAATTTCAAAGTAAAGTTCAAGAATCTCTAAAATTACAACTAAGCGTCCGAATCCTTTCAAATCAACTCCAAATGATACAAACTTTTGCAGGCAAGTTATAAATACCATAACAAACCTATTACAAGTCCCAAAATTAAATTCCAAGCTTGATAGCTAAAAGTCAACATACAATCAAACTTTTCAACTTCGAATTGCCAACGTTTGGCACTTCCACACAAATCAACCTACGGACTTCCAAAATCAATTCCGGGCATATGCCCAAGTCCGAAATCATGATACGAAGCTATCAAAGTCATAAAAACACAGTTCCGGGGTCATTTTTCCAAAAGTCAAAGTTTGGTCGAAATTTCTCTAATTTAAACTTCTAAGTAGAGAATCAAGGGTCCATATCAACCCGAAAGCTACCCGGAACGAAACTAACCAACCTCGCAAGTCATAAAATCATAAACACACATGTGTGAAGCATCTAAAGGGGCAAATAGGTGCAATTAGACAGAATGACCAATCAGGTCGTTATAGTATCTTACCTAAACTTGGTTGAGGCACTAGTTGCCTGAGTTATTTGTGATGCTACATGCTCTGGGTAGCGCACATGTGAGGGGTTGAGCCCATGTGCGTGTACCAGGGTATTATTCATGCTCGGAGATAGTGCTTAGGCTATGATATGCCTTAATTAAGCTTTTATACTATTATGTTTCTTACATTTGTACCCCTTTGTGAGCTATTTGAACCATGTTCGAGGTTACATATAGGTTAATCTCCTGATTAAACATAATAATTGCTATTTTTGTGATGTAACTGCCTGGTTCGAGCTTTGGTAGCACACTTCTCACATGCATACAACTTAGCATGTAACTTATACCAGTCCATGAGTATGAAACTTGATATCCATTGTTCATGTACAAATATAATCTTGTATATGTACTTTCTGTGTGATATGAACTGGACTGATAGCACATGTGTTGTCCGTGTGGATGAGATATGATAACACGTGAGTTGTCCATGTGGTTGAGTTATGATAGCACGTGAGTTGTCAATGCAGATGAGATATGCTAGCACATGAGTTGTCCGTGCAATTGAGATATGATTGCACGTGGATTGTCCGTGCGGTTCATTTATATAGCACGTGAGTTGTCCGTGCGGTTGATATATATGGAACGTGAGTTATTCATGAAGTGTGTGGATAAGGATCCATCCCCCTACGGTCACCCTCTCATGTTTCTCTCTTGATGGTGTACACGTGGTATAAGGAAAACTGATAAGCATTTGGTTCAGTTATTGCATTTCTTCTCTACTTGCAATTTTCCTTGGTTGTATATTTGTTTTATGAGCATATCTTCTCTTTATGCAGGTTTGTTAACTGATACAGAGTTTAAAATATTATCTCTTGTGCATCGAGGTGACTTTATCTATGTTTTCATGATTTGATGATATTATTGCTGGGTACTTGTGAAAATTCATGAGCTGAGCAGGTTATTAGCGAGTATCACTGATAATTCTTGCCTTTATTATCTCGCAGGGGTTAGTTATGATACTTGCTGAGTACATGGGATTGATTATACTGATATTACACTCTGCACTTAATTGTAAAGATCCAGGTGTTGGACTGAGCCATGAGTTGCTGTGATTCTTACCGTGAGTTTGCCGAGAGACGAGGTAGAGTTGCATTTCAATTGTAGTCTTTGGCATCTCTTTCCATTTCTGTTGGTGTTGTTATTACTTTCAGAAAATATTTTCATTTTGTTTTTCCAGACTTGTACTTCTATTTTAATGCTCATGACTCTGTATTACCAGTTCTGGGAGATTTTATGTATTGACATAGTTATATATATCAGTTGGATTTGAATTTATATTATTTTAGTTAATTTTGTTAGTATGTTCTGCTTTTGTTATGTTTGTCTTACCTAGCAAGTGATATAGGTGCACTTATGACTGGTTGGTGGTTTTTGATCGTGACAAGTTGGTATGAGAGCCCTAGGTTCATAGGTTATACGGGTCATGAGCATGTATAATAGAGTCTTGTTGACCGGTACAGAGACGTATGTACTTATATTCGAGAGGCTACCAAACTGTTAGGAAAACTTCACTTATTGAATTCTTGTCATGTGGATTTTTTAATTCTAAAGTTTGAACCTTTACTCTTGTATTCTCTAGATCAGGCGAGGACACGTTCAACCAGATCAGGCGAGCAAGCACCGGTGCCACCAGCCAGGGCCGCGAGAGGCTGGGGCCGAGGTAGGGGAGGAGGTGGGGCTCGCAGTACAACTAGAACATCACTTGTGAATCCACCAGTTGCTCTAGTGGAGGAGAAGGTTCCAGATATTATGGAGTTGGTGGGACCAGCTCAGACACCGGCGANGATGAGATATGCTAGCACATGAGTTGTCCGTGCAATTGAGATATGATTGCACGTGGATTGTCCGTGCGGTTCATTTATATAGCACGTGAGTTGTCAATGCAGATGAGATATGCTAGCACATGAGTTGTCCGTGCAATTGAGATATGATTGCACGTGGATTGTCCGTGCGGTTCATTTATATAGCACGTGAGTTGTCAATGCAGATGAGATATGCTAGCACATGAGTTGTCCGTGCAATTGAGATATGATTGCACGTGGATTGTCCGTGCGGTTCATTTATATAGCACGTGAGTTGTCAATGCAGATGAGATATGCTAGCACATGAGTTGTCCGTGCAATTGAGATATGATTGCACGTGGATTGTCCGTGCGGTTCATTTATATAGCACGTGAGTTGTCAATGCAGATGAGATATGCTAGCACATGAGTTGTCCGTGCAATTGAGATATGATTGCACGTGGATTGTCCGTGCGGTTCATTTATATAGCACGTGAGTTGTCAATGCAGATGAGATATGCTAGCACATGAGTTGTCCGTGCAATTGAGATATGATTGCACGTGGATTGTCCGTGCGGTTCATTTATATAGCACGTGAGTTGTCAATGCAGATGAGATATGCTAGCACATGAGTTGTCCGTGCAATTGAGATATGATTGCACGTGGATTGTCCGTGCGGTTCATTTATATAGCACGTGAGTTGTCAATGCAGATGAGATATGCTAGCACATGAGTTGTCCGTGCAATTGAGATATGATTGCACGTGGATTGTCCGTGCGGTTCATTTATATAGCACGTGAGTTGTCCGTGCGGTTGATATATATGGAACGTGAGTTATTCATGAAGTGTGTGGATAAGGATCCATCCCCCTACGGTCACCCTCTCATGTTTCTCTCTTGATGGTGTACACGTGGTATAAGGAAAACTGATAAGCATTTGGTTCAGTTATTGCATTTCTTCTCTACTTGCAATTTTCCTTGGTTGTATATTTGTTTTATGAGCATATCTTCTCTTTATGCAGGTTTGTTAACTGATACAGAGTTTAAAATATTATCTCTTGTGCATCGAGGTGACTTTATCTATGTTTTCATGATTTGATGATATTATTGCTGGGTACTTGTGAAAATTCATGAGCTGAGCAGGTTATTAGCGAGTATCACTGATAATTCTTGCCTTTATTATCTCGCAGGGGTTAGTTATGATACTTGCTGAGTACATGGGATTGATTATACTGATATTACACTCTGCACTTAATTGTAAAGATCCAGGTGTTGGACTGAGCCATGAGTTGCTGTGATTCTTACCGTGAGTTTGCCGAGAGACGAGGTAGAGTTGCATTTCAATTGTAGTCTTTGGCATCTCTTTCCATTTCTGTTGGTGTTGTTATTACTTTCAGAAAATATTTTCATTTTGTTTTTCCAGACTTGTACTTCTATTTTAATGCTCATGACTCTGTATTACCAGTTCTGGGAGATTTTATGTATTGACATAGTTATATATATCAGTTGGATTTGAATTTATATTATTTTAGTTAATTTTGTTAGTATGTTCTGCTTTTGTTATGTTTGTCTTACCTAGCAAGTGATATAGGTGCACTTATGACTGGTTGGTGGTTTTTGATCGTGACAAGTTGGTATGAGAGCCCTAGGTTCATAGGTTATACGGGTCATGAGCATGTATAATAGAGTCTTGTTGACCGGTACAGAGACGTATGTACTTATATTCGAGAGGCTACCAAACTGTTAGGAAAACTTCACTTATTGAATTCTTGTCATGTGGATTTTTTAATTCTAAAGTTTGAACCTTTACTCTTGTATTCTCTAGATCAGGCGAGGACACGTTCAACCAGATCAGGCGAGCAAGCACCGGTGCCACCAGCCAGGGCCGCGAGAGGCTGGGGCCGAGGTAGGGGAGGAGGTGGGGCTCGCAGTACAACTAGAACATCACTTGTGAATCCACCAGTTGCTCTAGTGGAGGAGAAGGTTCCAGATATTATGGAGTTGGTGGGACCAGCTCAGACACCGGCGATACCTATTGCCATTCCTTATCTTTAGGAGACTTTGGATTAGATCTTCAGAGTGTTACCAAGCTTGGCTCAGGCAGGCATGATACTAGTTGCAGCAGCTACCTCACAAGTTGGGGGAGGATCCCAGACTCCTGCCGCCTATACCCCAGAGCAGCTAGCTTAGGGTTCTCAGACATCAGGGGTTTTGCTAGTACATCCAGTTGTTATGGTTCAGGCTGGGGTTGGACCATCATTGCCTGATGAGGAGTAGAAGAGGTTAGAGCGATTTCAGATACTTCAACCTCTCTAGTTTAGTGGAGGATAGTCAGAGGATGCTCAAGGTTTTCTTGATCAGTGTCATCGGATTCTTTGCAGAACAGGTCTTGTGGACTCCAATGGAGTTGACTTTACTACTTTTTAGCTGACGGGGCCACCCTACAGGTAGTGGTAGACCTATGAGTCAGGCAGAATAGCTGGCGCAGATCATTTCTCAGTTCTCTTCTTAGAGATGTTTGTCCCAAAGACCCACAGAGAGGAGCTGCATAGGGAGTTTGAGCATCTATGCCAGGAGGGTATGACTGTCCCTAGTATGAGATGAGATTCGCGAAGTTGGCATGTCATGCAGTAGTTTTGGTCCCTACTGAGAGGGAGAAGATCAGGAGGTTCATTGATGGCCTCAACTATGGTCTACGATATGGTTTAGCCTGAGAGGCCGAGACAGATGCTAGATTTGACCAGGTGGTTGGGATTGCTAGGCGTTTGGAGCATGTTCGCAGGCTTTAGCGAGAGGAGTAGGAGGCCAAGAGGATCCGTGGTTTAGGTGGTTTTGATGATTCCTCATCTGGAGACTAGTCACATCACATTAGAGGCCATCCTTTTAGGCCCACTGAGGCAACTTGTCAGATTTCTTGTGGTTCATCAGTTAGCCACAGTTCATACAGTGCTCGCTTAGTTTAGTCATCATTTAGTGCGTTGACAACATATATTTCTTACCATGATCCATATACGTAGGGTTCCACAGGCAGTTATTCGGGTTATCAGGGTCAACAACCTCATCAGAGGAAGGGTTGTTTCGAGTGTGGAGACTTGAGTCATCTCAAGAGGGATTGCCACAACCTTCTGAGTAGAGTCCCATAGTAAAGAACGCAACTTATGGTTTTAGCAGTAGTAGCTACACCACCCGTACAACCAACTAGGGGTGGGGCTTAGTTGGTTCGAGGTCGCCCTAGAAGGGGAGTTCAGTCAGGTGGCAGAATGCCCATTGCTATGCATTTCTAGTAGGCCAGAGGCAATTTCTTCTAACGCCGTGATCACATGTATTGTTACAGTGTGCCACAAGGATGCTTCAGTATTATTTGTCCCTGGTTCCACTTATTCTTATGTGTCATCGCACTTTGCTCATTATTTTGATATGCCAGATGATTCTCTTGATATTCTTATTCATGCATCTACAGTGGTGTGTGATTCTATTATGGTGGATTGTGTATATCGGTCTTGTGTTGTAACCATTGGGGGTTATGAGACTAGAGTTGATCTTTTATTGCTCAGTATGGTTGATTTTGAGGTGATTTTGTGTATGGATTGGTTATCTCTATACCACACTATTCTTGATTGTTATGCTAAGACCGTGACATTGGCTATAATAGGGTTGCCTAGGTTGGAGTGGAGAGGTTCGCTTGGTCACACTCCTAGTAGAGCGATTTCAATTTTTCAGGCTCAACAGATGGTTGAGAAGGAGTGTTTGGCATTGGCCTTCGTGAGAGATGTTAGTGTTGATACCCATATTGTTCAGTCAATTCTAGTAGTGAGGGATTTATCAGATGTGTTTCTTGCAGACCTGTCCCCGATAGGGATATTGATTTTGGTATTGATCTGGTGCCGGACACTCAGCCCATCTCTACTCCACCATATCGCATGGCACTAGCGGAGTTGAAGGAATTGAAGGAACAGTTGTAGGAATTGCTTGACAAGGGTTTCATCAGGTCTAGTGTGTCACCTTGGGCTGCACCGGTACTGTTTATGAAGAAGAAAGATGGTTCTATGAGGATGTGCATTGGCTACAAGCAATTGAACAAGGTTACTATCAAGAACAAATATCCACTACCGCATATTGGTGATTTACTTGATCAACTTCAGGGTGCTAAGGTATTTTCGAAGATTGACTTGAGATCGGGGTACCATCAGTTGAAGATCACGACTTCAGATATTCCTAAGAAGGCTTTCAGGACCTGTTATAGGTATTATAAGTTCTTGGTGATGTCTTTTAGGCTGACCAATGCCCCCAACAACTTTCATGCACTTGATGAATCTAATATTTCAGCCTTATCTAGATTCCTTCATCATTGTGTTTATTGATGATATATCGGTGTATTCTCGCAGCCGGGAGGAGCATGATCAGCACTTAAGGATTGTGCTCCAGACTCTAAGTTCTCCAAGTGTGAGTTCTCCAAGTGTGAGTTCTGGTTAGACTCGATGGAATTCTTAGGTTACGTGGTGTCCAATGAAGGGATTAGTATGGATTGAAGAAGATTGAGGCTGTTCATAGTTGGCTCAGACCTTTTACTACTACAGAGATCCGGAGTTTCCTTGGGTTGGCTGGGTATTACAGCCGTTTTTTGGAGAGGATTTCATCCATAGCAGCCCCATTGACTAGATTGACGTAGAAGAGTGCCCCATTCAAGTGTTCTGATGAGTGTAAGGAAAGCTTTCAAAAGCTCAAGGCTTCCTTGACTATGGCCCCAGTTCTGGTTTTGCCTTTGGGATCGGGTTCTTATACAATCTATTATGATGCTTCGCGGGTTGGCATTGGGTGTGTGTTGATGCAGGATGGTAGAGTGATTTCTTATGCTTCGTGTTAGTTGAAGCCTTATGAGAAGAACTACCTAGTTCACAATTTGGAGTTAGCAACCATTGTTCACACGCACAAGATTTGGAGGCATTATCTTTACGAAAAAGGGCCAAACATATCCATGTACTATGAGAAAAGGTTTAACTAAACCCCTCCTTATATTGTTGGTCCAAATATATCTCTGCCATAATACTATTGGTTCAAATATATCCCTCTTTCGTTAAGTTTGTCCAAGGTGGACATCCAATCCTATGTGGAACTTCCATTTGATGAGGTGTATACCATGTGGCATGCCATCCTAGTGCCCCTAACCCATGTTACCCCTCCCATCTATTTATTTTTCCACCACTAAAATTTTCTTTCCCTCCACCACCATTTCCACCATAACTGCCATCATGAACATTAATGAATTTCACTCTAATAGTGATATTGGAAACATATGACAAGATAGGTGGCATGATAAGGAAGGAGTATTTCGACGGAGTAATGGTGGAACTCGGCGCTAGTTGGATCGACGGTGTCAGTGGTAAATAATGTAATGTCCATGCTTGTCGGTGGGAACTTGCCCTTCAGTTTAATCTCCGTACTTTCTTCTCTGATTATGGTAAAGTCCGTTACAATATCTATGATCACGGGTTCCTAATACCTTTAAACAAAATATATGAATTGTAAAATGTTCAATTTTGAATCTTTTTATTATGTAGTGATGTAGTTAATGATTATGTGTCTTTGTTTATGTTATGTTCTTGGGGGTGATAATGATGGTTTATTGTTTATTTTTAGTGATTTTTTAAATATTTTTTATTGTGAAATTACAGTGAGAAGATATTTCCGAGTGGAGTAGCGGTGGACTCGTACAAGAAAGCGGTGGACTCGGCGATTCAGAAACTCAGAAGCAAGAAGAAAACAACAACCATGAAGCCTCTACTGAAACAATGTTGTATGATTTAATACTTAAATGAAACTTTGCCTTTGGTACTCTTTTTTTTTTTACAGAATTTTTGCAATAATATTTTATTGTTATTCTGGATTTTGTTGCAACACTCTAAAAACACCAATAGAGCTGGTGATTGACTTCTTCTCCATGACTTTGAAATGGCAGGTCAATTTTTCAATTTTCAAAGCAGCTAGTTGTGAAATTATATTGAATCCAATGCGAGTGATGAGTGGAGAAACAAACATATACAAAAGATTAAACTTTGAAATAAAATATTATTCATGGTGATGGTAATAGTGGCAGTAGTGGTGGAGGGGAAGGAAATTTTAGTGGTGGAAAAATAATATAGAAGGGAGTGGTAAAATGGGTTTGGGGCGCTGAGATGGCATGTTACGTGGCATCAACCTCATCAAATGGAAGTGCCACATAGGATTGGATGTCCACCTTGGACAAATATAATAGAATATGGGTATATTTGAACCAATAGTTATGACATGGGTAATTTGAACCCAAAGTATAACGAAAGATATATTTTAACCTTTTCTCATAGTACTGGGATATATTTGGCCCTTTTCCATTATCTTTATGGTGTGTCTTATTAGGTATTATCGGATTACAAGAGTCTCCAGCTCTATTCATGCAGAAGGATTTGAACTTGAGGCAACGAAGGTGGTTGGAGCTATTGAAAGACTATGATATCACCTTCTTTATCATCTGGGAAAGGCCAATATAGTGGCTAGCGCCTTAAGTAGGAAGGCAGAGAGCATGGGGAGTCTTGATTTTGTTCTAGTTGGGAGTGACCGTTAGCTTTGGATGTTCAGGCTTTGGCCAAAAGGTTCATGAGGTTGGATATTTAGGAGCCTAGCAGGGTTCTTGCTTGTGATGTATCACGGTCGTCCTTTTTTGAGTGCATTAAGGCACGTCAGTATGATGATCCCCACTTGCTTATCTTGAGGGACATGGTGCAACACGGTGATGCTAAGGAGGTGACTATTGGTGATGATGGAGTATTGAGTCTTTACAATCAGATCTGTGTTCCTAATATAAATGGCTTGAGAGATTTGATACTTGAGGAGGCCCACAGTTCGCGATATTCCATTCGGGTTTCACGAAGATGTATCGGGATTTGAGGCAGCATTATTGGTGGCGGAGGATGAAGTAGGATATTGTTGAGTATGTTGCACGGTATTGGAACTATCAACAGGTTAAGTATGAGCATCAGAGACCTGATGCTTTGCTTTAGAGGACAGATATACCAGAGTGGAAGTGGGAGCGTATCACTATGGATTTTGTTGTTGGGCTATAATGGACCTTGAGGAGATTTGATATTGCGTGGGTGATTGTGGACAGACTGACCAAGTCTGCACACTTCATTCCAGTCATGACTACCGATGTTTCAGAGCAGCTAGCTCAGATTTATTTTCGAGCGATTATTTGTCTTCATGCTGTGCCCGTGTATATTTTATCGGATCGAGGCACTCAGTTACATTGTGTTTTTGGAGAGAAGTGCAGCATGACTTCGGCATGCAGGTCGAGTTGAGTATGACATTTCATCCCCATATGGACGAGCAATTCGAGCATACTATTCAGATCTTAGAGGATATGTTGCAAGCCTGTGTCATTGATTTGGGGGGCCATTTGGATTAGTTCCTACCTTTAGCAAAGTTCGCCTACAATAATAACTACCAGTCAAGTATCCAGATAGCTCTTTATGAGGCCTTATATGGGAGGTGATGTTATTCTTTAGTTGGTTGGTTTGAGCCTGGGGAGGCTAGGTTGTTGGGCACTGATTTGGTTTGTGATGCCTTGGAGAAGGTGGAATTAATTCTGAGCGGCTCCATACAACGCAATCTAGGAAAAAGAGTTATGCTGATAGGAAGGCTTGTGATGTGGAATTCATGGTGGGTAGAGGGTTCTACTCAGAGTTTCGCCCATGAAGGGTTTAATGAGATTCGGGAAGAAGGGCAAGTTGAGCGGTATATTGGTCCATTTGAGGTCTTGTAGAGGGTTGATGAGGTGGCCTACAGACTTGTTTTGTGACCCAGCTTATCGGGAGTTCATCTAATGTTCCATATTTCCATGCTCTGGAAGTATTATGAGGATCCGTCACATGTGTTAGATTTCAGCTCGGTACAACTGCACAAGGATTTGGCTTATGAGCAGGAGCCAGTAGCTATTATGGATAGGTAGGTTTGCAAGCTGAGGTAGAAGAATATTGCTTCGATGAAGGTTCGATGGAGTGGTCAACCGATTGAGGAGGCGACTTGGGAGGTCGAGCATCATATGCGGAGCAGATATCCTCACCTTTTTGACACTTCAGCTATGATTCTAGACTCGTTCGAGGATAAATGTTTGTTTGAGAGGGTGAGAATGTAACGACTCGGCCAGTCATTTTGAGTATTTTAGCCCCGATCCCCTATTTGATGCTTAACGTATGTATAGTTTTTGTTATGTGACTTGCGGGGATGGTTTGATTGGGTTAGGTTTTGGAGTGAATCAAAACACTTATTTCCAAGGTTAGAAGCTTAAGTTGTAAGAGTTGACCGAGGTTTGACATTTGTATAAACGACCCCGAAATGGTATTTTTATGGTTCTGGTAGGTTCATATGGTGATTTTGGACTTAGGTATATGCCCGGACTTGGATTCGGAGGTTCTTAGGCGGTTTTGGCTTGAATTGGTGAAAGTTGGAAACTTGAAGGTTTTAAAGGTTCATAGGTTTGACCGAGAGTTAACTTTGATATTATCGGATTTGGATTTTGGTTCCGGAAGTTGGAATAGGTTCGTTTCGTCATTTGGGACTTGTATGTAAAATTTGAGGTCATCCTGAGTTATTTAGGCATATTTGGCGTAAGTTTTGATTTCGGAATTTGGATTAGTTCATTAAGTTTGAATTGAAGTGCGATTCATGATTTTGGTGTTATTTGGTGTGATTTGAGGCCTCGAGTAGGTCCGTGTTATGTTTTGGGATTGATTGGTGTGATTGGACGGGGTCTCGGGGGCCTCGGGGGTATTTCAGGGTGGTTTCGGACCAATCCCCCTTTGTTTTATACTACTGATTTATGGTGCAGAGGTACGTCATCGCAATTCCGAATGGATGTTCGCAATCGCGGAGTGGAATTTGGGTAGGCAAAGTTTTACCCTTCGCGATCGCGTGAGATGCATCGCGTTCGATGAGATCTAGGATGTGATGTGTCGTGTTTGCACTCTGGTGTCACGTTCGTGGAGGCGTGTATCTGGGCTGGCGTTTTGCCCACGTGACCATGTATGGAAGGTCGCGTTCACATTAGCCTGTCTGGTGAGGGGTTCGTGTTTGCGAGAAGGACTTCATGTTCGCGAAGAGCAGTTTTGAGCTGGTGAGTTTTTGGTCTTCCCGATGGCGATGTAGGTCCCGCGATCGCGATGCATATGCCTGAGTAGACCCTTAAGCACTCTATTTTGAGGGTTTTAGTTATTTTATCATATTTCGAGATTGGGAGCTCAAATTTGGGCGATATTTGAAGGGATTTTCGTGAGTTGGATTGCGGTAAGTCTTTTTGACTCGGATTTGTTTATCATTCATGATTCCAACCTTGATTTTAGCATTTGACTGGTGAATCTAAGTGAAGAAAATTAGGGATTTTGGCAAAACTTTTCTTAAATAAAAACATGAGGATTTGAACCCCGATTTGGGGTCAGAATTGGATGAAACTTGTATGGTTAGACTCATATTCGAATGGGTGTTCGGAATTTGTGACTTTGGTCCAGTTTCGGGAGGTGGGCCTAGGTTGACATTTTGGATGAAATTTTTATTTTTGATAAAGAACGAAGCTTTGTTGTTTAGGTTTGCTTCCTATGGCCTTATTTAATATTGTTGAGTTGTTTTGGGCTAGATTCGGGCCCTTCGAAGGTTGATTCATGCG
This sequence comes from Nicotiana otophora, assembly GCA_000715115.1. NCBI lineage: Eukaryota > Viridiplantae > Streptophyta > Magnoliopsida > Solanales > Solanaceae > Nicotiana > Nicotiana otophora. Next base: position 207,413 of record AWOL01S0012330.1, read on the forward strand.
GGAAGGGATTTCTAGAGTATTGATTTGGCTTTCTTGAGGTAAGTATCTTACCTAAACTTTGTTGAGGCACTAGTTGCCTGAGTTATTTGTGATGGCTACGTGCTATGGGTGGCACACATGTGAGGGATTGAGCCCATGTGCATGTACCGAGTTATTATTCATGCCTGAGGTAGTGCTTAGGCTATGATATGCCTTGAATTGATTGTTAAGCTTCATGCTATTATATTTCTTATGTTTGTACCCCTTTGTGAGCTATTTGAACCATGTTCGAGGTTACATATAGGTTAATCTCCTGATTGAACATGGTAATTTCTATTTTCGTGATGTAATTGCCTAGTTCGAGCTTTGCTAGCACACTTTGCACATGAATACACCTTAGCATGTCACTTATACCAGTCCATGAGTATGAAACTTGATATCCATTGTTCATGTACATGTAATCTTGTATATGTACTTTCTGCGTGATATAGAATGGACTAATAGCACGCGCGTTGTCCATGCGGATGAGATATGATAGCACGTGAGTTGTCCGTGTGGTTGAGTTATGATAACATGTGAGTTGTCCATGCGAATGAGATATGTTAGCACATGAGTTGTCCGTGCGGTTGAGATATGATTGCACGTGGATTGTCCGTGCGGTTCATTTATATAGCACGTGAGTTGTTCGTGCGGTTGATATATATGGCACGTGAGTTGTCCGTGCATCGTGTGGATAAGGATCCATTCCCCTAGCATTACCCTCTCATGTTTCTCTCCTGATGGTGTACACGCGGTATGAGGAAAACGGATCAGTGTTTGGTTCGGTTATTGCTTTTCCTCTTTACTTGCAATTTTCCTTGGTTGTATACTTGTTTTATGAGCATATCTTCACTATATGCTGGATTGTTAACTGATACGGAGTTTAGCATATTATCTCTTGTACATCAATGTGTCATTATCTATGTTTTCATGATTTGTTGACATTAATGCTGTGTCCTTGTGGAAATTCATGAGCTGAGCAGGTTATTAGCGAGTATCATTGATAATTCTTGCCTCTATTACCTCGTCGAGGTTAGTTATGATACTTGCTGAGTACATAGGGTCGGTTGTACTTATACTACACTCTACACTTAATTGTGAAGATCCAGGTGTTGGACCGAGCCGTGAGTTGCTGTGATTCTTGTTGTGAGTTCGCCGAGAGACGAGGCAGAACTACATTTCGACCACACTCTTTGGCGTCTCTTTCCATTTTGCTTTGCTGTTATTATTACTTTCAGACAGTATTTTCATTTTGTATTTCCAAACTTATACTTCTATTTTAGAGCTCGTGAATCTTTGTTACCAGTTTTTGGGGATTTTATGTATTGACGCAGTTTTATCAGTTGGCTTTGGATTTATATTATTTCCGTTAATTTTGTTATTATGTTCTACTTTTATTATGTTTGGCTTACCTAGCAAGTGAGAGGCACCCTCACAACTGGTTGGTGGTTTTGGGTCGTGGCAACAAGACTTTGGGATAAGTGACTTTTACTCATTTTTTTGTATTATTTCAAGAATCTACACGGATTAATAACACCAAAAATATGGATTTTTGATGTAAATTTGGGGGGTTTTCTTACAACTTAAGAGGGTGCAAATTAAGGATTTGAGCTATGACTGGGACTTAGATTTGATAACCAAACACATATTTGGACTTGTGGGGTTATGGGTAGTCGTGATCTACCCCTTGACTCGGGTTTTGACCATGTGGGCCCAGATTGATTTTTGTTGACTTTTTGGGAATTGATTATTGATTGAGTCTTTATTGTTTGGGATTTATTTCTTTGGCCTTATTTGATATTTTTGAGTTGTATTTGACTAGATTCGAGCCGGTTGGAGGTGGTTTCTAAGGGAAAGGCTATTTTAGAAGGTTGATTTAGGTTTGTGAAGTTAAGTATAATGCCTAATCTTGTGTAAGAAAATAACCCTTAGGATTTGACCTTATTTATCTAATTGTAATATGTGAGTAAATCAATGTATATGGGAGGTGATGAGTGTATATGCGAGTGCTGTGTATCAATTATGATCGGATTAGACTTTAGGCTTCTATTATGCCTTATTTTGATTGTGTGCTCTTTATGATATATGTTTAAATACTAAGTGAGATTATCCTTTCATGCTAGAGAGCATGTTTAGAACTATTATCTCCTAATTAGACAAGATGGGCTATTGTGGAATTGTTGCTATAATTGATTCAACCGTAGTCATTTTTCACGACTTGAGCACACATCCGCGCATTGTTATCAATATGTTCTTGTGCACCTTATTGATGAATTGTGAGCATATGTCTCTTTTATGATAAATTGGTATCTCAAATTTGTTATGATTATGGCACATATGGACATATTAAGCGGATTGATTTGGTATTGGCACAAGATCACTGTCGTGCGGATATTGTGGTGTTGATGGTGATGTTATGGCACGAGGTCTTTATCGTACAACTATGATGATATTATTACTATTTTGCACGAGTATATTATACTATGCAGCATGTGAATTTGGATCCATCCCCCTAGGGTTTCTCATGTTTATCCTTTGATGGCATACACACGGATTGTGGTAAATTGACTGATGTTGGTGGATTCTGATATAGCATCCAATGATGATGAGTTGAGCATAAGGATGGAAGCTGGGCCATGCAAGTGAATTATTTATGCATTGTTATGAATTTTATATGCTTCTATGTTGAGTTCTAACATGCTACTATATGCCTCTGTTATTTGTTGATGACAATATTGTCAAAATTGATTTATTTATGTTGAGTTAATATCTCTTGATTTGATAGTTGATGATATATAATCCTGTTATATTCTTACCGTGAGTATTTTAAATGCACATGTTCTTGATTAGTAAATATCATATGACTTGAACCTCGTTACTACTTCACCGATGTTAGTCTTGAAATTATTGAGCACACGTTATCCCGTAATCATACTTCACTTCTGCACATTTTTGTGCAGATCCGAGCATTGGCAACAACGGATCTCAAGAGTGAGCAGTAATTGCTGTTTAAGAGGATTCAAAGTAGTGCTGCATGATCACCGCAGACTCTTGGAGTTCTCTTCCCTTATCTTCATACTATTTTTATACATTCAGACAATATTATACTATTGCGACATTATCTTGTATTCAATTTTAGTGCTCATGACTCTATACTACATGGTTTAGGGAATTCAATATTATGTATCATTGTATTGGCGATTATTGGAGTGTTATTCCGCTATTTATGTTATTCCAGAAATATTATATCTTGTTTCATTATTTTGACTCCTTATTGCATGTTGGCTTACCTAGTCTTGGAGATTAGGTGCAATCACAACCTTTAGTGGGATTTTGGGCCGAGACAAATTGGTATCAAAGCTCTAGTTTCATAGGTTCTCGGGGTCATGAGCAAGTCTAGTAGAGTCTTCTGGATCGGTACAAAGACATTTGTACCTATCTTCAAGTGGCTACTGGACTGCTAGGAAAACATCACTTTCTTTCATTTTTTATCTTGTGGATTTGTAAGTTTGAACCTTTACTCTTCTATTCTCTCGCAGATGGTGAGAGCATGTTCTTTTGGTATAGCTGAGCAAGCACCAGTGCCCCCTGTCAGAGCCACGAGAGGTCGGGGCTGGGGCAGAGCCGAGGTGAGGCATGCACCACAGTTAGGGGTTCTGTTAGAGCAGCCGCTCTGGAGCCACTAGTAGCTCAAGTCAAGGAGCCGATGCCTGATCATATTGTGCAGGTGGGACCTGCTTAGGCACCTGAGGGAACTATTGATAAACCTAGTCTCCAAGAGACCTTGGCTCATATGCTGAGTATGTTCGAGAGCTTGACTCATACGAGTTTGATTCCAGTTGCACCTGCTATTTCACAGGCTGGGGGAGGAGCCTAGACTCACGCTGTACGTACACTAGAGTAGCTGGTTCGTGGTTATCAAACCTCAAGGGGTTGTTCAGCCCGAGATGAGGCTCGCCTTGGATGTTGAGGAGTAGAAAAGGATAGAGAGATTTCAGAGACTTCATCCTCCCTATTAGTAGAGAGCCTACTGAGGATGCACATGGATTCTTTGATCAGTATCATCATATTCTGTGCACTTGGGGTCTAGAGGAGTCATATGGGGTTGAATTTTCTACCTTCTAGTTGTCAGGGCCGGCATATAGATGGTGGCAGACTTATGAGTCAAGTAGGCCAGCTGCCGCAACACCACTCACATGGTCTCAATTCTTAGTTCTTTTCTTGGAAAAGTTTATCCCACAAGGACGAGTTGCACAGTGAGTTTGAGCATCTTCGCCAGGAGGTCATGATCGTGACTCGATATGTTATAAGGTTTATAGAGTTGTCACGCTATGTAGCTCATCTAGTTTCTACTGAGAAGAAGATAGTTCGTCGATTTGTTGAGGTACTCAACTACAATCTTAGGTTTAAGATGGAATAAGAGATGGAGACTAAGACTACCTTTCATCATGCTGTGGAGATTGCTAAGAGCCTAGAGCGTATACGCAGGTAGGAGAGGGAGGACAGGGAGGCCATCAAGCCTCGTGGTTTTGGGGGATTCAATAGTACCTACTCTGGGGGCAAGGGCAGCCATAATAGAGGCTATTCCAGTCGACCAGTTCAGTCAATACTATAGGTTTCACGTGTTGCTCCAGCTAGCCATGGATTTTAGAGCACTCGTCTAGGCAGTCATCCTTTAGTGCACCTCTTGCACATGGTTCTTACAATGGTTATTCCAGTCGTCCGAGGCAGACTCAGTCCTAACAACCACATTCAAGGAGAGCTTGTTTTGGGTGTGAGGCATATGAGGAAGGATTGTCCTAGGAGTCTGATGAGTATACCTCAGTAGGGTACCCAGGCTATGGTTCCAATGCCAGAAGCTACACAACCTGCACAGCCAGCTAGAGGTGGGGTACATGTGGGTAGAGGTCATCCTAGAATTAGAGACCAGGCCCATTGTTATGCATTCCCTAGTAGGCTCGAGGCAGTCACATAAGATACAGTCATTACAGGTATTGTTTCGATTTGTCATAGAGATGCTTCGGTATTATTTGATCTAGGTTCCACTTATTCGTATGTTTCATCCTACTTTTGCATTATATTTGAATATGCCTCATGATTCTTTGGATATTTCTGTTTGTGTTTCTACACCTGTGGGGATTCTATTGTAGTGGATCGTGTTTATCGTTCTTGTGTGGTTATTATTGGGGGCTATGAGACCAGGTTGATCTTTTGTTGCTTAATATGTTAGATTTTGATGTGATTTTGGGTATGGATTGGCTATCTTTGTACTATGCTATTCTTAATTGTCATGCTAATACCATAACATTGGCTATGTCAGGGTTGCCAAGGTTCGAATGGAAGGGTTCCTCCAGTCACATTCCTAGTAGAGTGATTTCTTTTCTGAACGCTTGACGGATGGTTGAGAAGGGTTGTTTGGCATACTTGGCCTTTGTTATATATGTTAGTGTTGATACTCTAATGGTTGATTCAGTCACCATAGTGAGAGAGTTTCCATGTGTTCCTAGAAGACCTATCGGGCATGCCACCGATAGGTATATTGATTTTGGAGTAGATTTGGCATCGGGCACCCAGCCCATATATATTCCACCATATTGTATGGCTCCAGTTGAGTTGAAGGAGCAGTTGCAAGAGTTGTTGGACAGGGAGTTTATCAGACCGAGTGTTTCTCCTTGGGGTGCAGCAGTGTTGTTTGTAAAGAAGGATGGTTCCATGACGATGTGTATTGATTATAGGCAGTTGAACAAGGTTACTATCAAGAACAAGTATCCTTTGCCTCACATTGATGATTTGTTTTATTAGCTTCAGGGTTCCAAGGTGTTCTCGAATATTGACTTAAGATCTAGGTATCATCAGTTGAAGATTAGGACTTCGAACATTCCTAAGACAATTATCAGGACCTATTATGGGCATTATGAGTTCTTGATGAATGTCTTTTGGTTTGAATAATGCCCTAGCATCCTTCATGCATTCGATGAACAATGTGTTCCAGCCTTATTTGGATTCTTTTTTCATTGTGTTTATTGATGATATCTTGGTATATTCCTGTAGTACGGAGGTGAAGGAGCATCATTTGAGGATTGTACTTCAGATCTGATAGAGAAGAAGTTATATGTTATGTTCTCCAAGTATGAGTTTAAGTTGGATTCAATGGCATTCTTGGCCACGTGGTGTCTAATGATGGGATCAAGGTGGAACCGAAGAAGATTGAAGTGGTTCAGAGTTGTCCCAAACCTTCTACAACAAAAAAGATCTAAAGTTTTATGGGTTTGACTGGTTACTACAGTCGCTTTGTGGAGGGGTTCTCATCTATTATAGATCCATTTACCAAGTTGACTCAAAATGGCGCTCTATTTAGATGGTCTGATGAGTGTGAGGAGAGCTTTCAGAAGCTCCCGACTACTTTGACTACAACTCCAGTTTTGGTATTGCCTTTAGGATCGGGGTTGTATACGGTCTACTATGATTCTTTGCTTGTTGGTCTTGGATATGTGTTAATTTAGGATGGTAGGGTGATTGCCTAACATCGCACCAGTTGAAACCTCATGAGAAGAATTATCTAGTTCATGATTTGGAGTTAGCAGCAATTGTCCATTCATTGAAGATTTGGAGGCATTACTTATATGGTATGTCTTGTGATATCACTATTCTATATCATCTGGGAGGGCTAATGTTGTAGCAATGCCTTGAGTAGAATGGTTATAATGACCCGATCGGTCATCTTGAGCATTGGCATTCCGTTTGGTGGTTTGAGGTCTTACGTAGATTTATTTGATGTATTACAACTTGCGTGCATGGTTAGTTTTGATTTTCGTGGAGTTTGGGACTGATTCAAAAGTGTAATTTTAAATTTGGAAGCTTTAAGATGGAAGAGCTGACCGAGGTTTGACTTGTGAGTAAACAACATTGGATTCGTGTTTTGATGGTTCCAATAGGTTCTTATGGTGATTTTGGACTTAGGCATATGTTAGGATTTGGAACTGAAAGTTCCTAGGATGATTTGGCTCTGTTTGTCGAAAGTTGGCAATTTGAAAGTTTAAAACTTTCATAAGTTTGACCATGAGTTTACTTTGAGGTTATCGGGTTCAGATTGTTATTCTAGGACTTGTAATAGGTTTGTTTTGCCATTTGAAACTTGTGTGCGTAGTTTGGTGTCATTCCAAGTTGATTTGGTAGGAATGGACGCATGGTTGTGAATATTTGATGTTCTTGAATTTTAAGGTGTCATGATGAGTTTGGTATTCAAATCTTGTCTTTGATGTTATTGATGATATTTCAAGCCTTTAAATAATTTTGAAGTATGTATTTGGACTTATTGGTATGTTTGGACGGGTCCCGGGTGCGATTCGGGGTGGTTTCGGGTCGTTTTAGATGGTTTTGTGTTGCTGGTTTTGGTTCTTCGCATCTGCGATGATTGGGTCGCAAATGCAACCATCATATTTGCGAGATGATTGTCACTTTTGTGAAGGTGGAGCTGGGCGACCTTGCATTTGCGATGTTAGGGGTCACATTTGCAATAGCGGGGTAGTTCGCTTAAGTCAAGCGTCGCTTTTGCGACTGGCCGTCTGGGGGGAAAACTTCGCATTTGCTACATTTGCTGGGTCTGTGTGGTTTGAATTTGTGAGGGTCGCATTTTCAAACCTCTGGTCGCAAATGCGACCTCTACAACTATTTATAGGTCGTGTATTTTGGGACTTAGACCAATTTTCTAATATTTTAAGCCCTAGACTTAGGATGAACGACTTTTGAGGGGAATTTTCACACAAGCCTTTGGGGTAAGTTATTTCTACTTGATTTTAATATTATATCTTGTTTCCCCATTGATTATTACAGCTATATTATAGAATTTAGAAGAGAAGTTTTCGGAGGGTTTTGACTATGTTTTGAAAATAAAATAGGGGATTTGAGAGTCGATTTAGACTCGGTTTTTGAATCTAATCATATATTCAGACTAGTGGGGTTATGGGTAGTTAGGATCTACCCTTCGACTCGGGTTTTGATCTAATGGGCTCGGGGTTGACTTTTGTTGAGTTTTTGGGAATCGGGTAAATATTGGGATTTTTCTTTTTGGATTGATTCCTACAACGTTATTTGATGTTATTGAGTTATTTTTGGCTAGATTTGAAGCAGACGGAGGTGTTATTTGGAGGAAAGGCCACTTTTGAGGTTTGATTTGGGCTTATTGAGGTAAGTGTCTTGCGTAGCTTTGGTTGAAGGAATTTGTTCTAATAATTGGTATTGTTTGTTGCATGTGGGGGTGATGTATATATAAGGTGACGAGCGTATATACATATGCCATGGGTATTCATGTTCGAGGTAGATTCTAGAGTACTTTATGCCTTGTTTGGTTGTGTGTTCAATTTGATTTTATGGTTTATCAATCGATTGATTACATGAGCACGATAAATCATGTTAGAGCTAATGTGAGGTTAGAAGTACATTATTTTGGAACATGATGAATAAATCTTGAGAATCATGCTATATTTGCCTCGGACGTAGCCACATGTATGTTATGAACACACACCCGTACTTGCTGTTCTTGTGTTGTTGATGTTTGGCTATAATTATATATTTTTAGTGCATTACTTACTTTACATTTAGGTGCTTTAATGCTAAATTATATTATATGTGTGCTTAATTGAGTTTATTTTATGTGTAGGTACGTTGAAGACGAAATTGGGAGAAAAGTAGAAATTTTATGTGTATTTTATATACTAGAAAGAATGGTTCGTGATTATTTGATGACGGAACATATTGTGATGTATTATTGTGAAATAATTGAAGACAAATCAAAAGGAGACAAAAGTCAATTGGAAAAGAGGAAAACAAAAATGTGAAAGAAGGGAAAAGTTTGGTAGCCAAATTACAAACGTAGCAGCGGTTGGGCGAAGCGAGCCAGTTTGCTCGCTAAAGATCTCGTGTCGCATAACATACAACGATATGGAGAGCGCTTTTAAGCTTGCGTCGCATGGTATGTGGTGAGGTATTCGCGTGTTCCGGGTTTTAAAACCTATTTTGTCTCCTTTTTGGTTTTGGACTTGGTTTTTTCGTGTAGGCCTTTTCCCTACACATATAAATAGTCATTAAACACCACTTTTAGGGGGTCGACATTTTTTAGAGAAGGGGGAGACCGACTTTGGAGAGACTTTAGACGAAGGGAGAGCACGGAGCCACCGTGGAGGCCGGAATGCATCAGATTCCATCTTTCTTCCATCAAACTTAGTAATCTTTACTTTTTCTTGATGATTTGTTGTTTTGCTACCATGTCTATGTGGAGCTAAGCTTCACGTTTTAGGGTTATGGTTGTCATGAATATTGAAGATTATTAATTATATTAACGTTAATGTAAGTTATCATCTTTGGTTGTTTCTATAATTCTGTGCATAATTGCTTAATTGTTTGGCCAGCAGTTGAGTTCTATTTACTATCTATGCTATGCTTGGGAAAGCCGTGTTTAGATTAGAGTAGAATTGGAGAGAGCTTGTTTCTGAACCCATGGCTCGGGGAAAAGTTCCGCAGTTATGATAGGAATATACCTAACAATCTTGCTTAGTTGAATACCGTATTATATTCGTTCATGATAGATTCAAGACCATAGGAATATAGGGTTGATATATTATGGATATACGGATAGTATTGTGGGAACATGATATTTATATAAACGATCCGGTCAACTAGAAATCATCGATAATTTGGATTAACAGGTGTAATTACGAACTCAATAGGATTGATAAACCGACCACAACCCTGGAATCTATATGTCCCTTGGTTACGTGTTTAAATTTCGCAATAGTAGTTGTAATAGAAAAGTTAAACTTTTGATCATCTTGGATAGTATGTTAATTTTAGTTTGCTTAGTTAACGGTTAATCTAAGTCTCTGTGGGTTCGACATCCGACTTTCGAGTAACTTTATTACTTGACGGCCANTCAACTAGAAATCATCGATAATTTGGATTAACAGGTGTAATTACGAACTCAATAGGATTGATAAACCGACCACAACCCTGGAATCTATATGTCCCTTGGTTACGTGTTTAAATTTCGCAATAGTAGTTGTAATAAAAAAGTTAAACTTTTGATCATCTTGGACAGTAAGTTAATTTTAGTTTGCTTAGTTAACGGTTAATCTAAGTCTCTGTGGGTTCGACATCCGACTTTCGAGTCACTTTATTACTTGACGACCACGTATACTTGCGTGTACTTGGGGAACCAACAAGTTTTTGGCGCCGTTGTCGAGGACTTAGTAATTGATTGTTTATCTAAGTTAAGCTTTTAATTGATTTTTGTTCAAGTTTTTAATTCTCCTATTTAGTTATTTTTCTAGATTCTTTTATCTTTATATGTTTTGTTTATTTATTTATTTATTTATTTTTTGTAAAAAATTTTATTTTCCATATTTAAAAAAAATAAATTAAGCTACTAAAATACTACACAACTACGAAAACAAAAATAAGAAGCTAAAATCAAAATAAGAAGTTAACATTTTCTAACATACTACTACTAATTATCTAGAGGAAATCTTGGAATGAGAATTGTTTGAATGATGATTATTCTTACTGTGATGATCCTTGTCCATATTGTGGAGGACCTCACTGGTGGAAAACTTGTCAACATATTCCAGGGAGCGAGTGTGGTGCACAATCTCAATCCTATGAGTGGAATATTTGTAACACGTGTGGTGGTCAAGGTGGCCATTGGGATGCTTGTCCTAATTCTTTATATCCGTCTCCGAACCCTTATTATGATCTTTCTAATAATGTTTGCGAGTTTGATAGGATAAACGATATGGAAGATATTGAACATGATGCTCATATAATGGACATGATGAGGCAAATAATGGAGCAAACTTAATTTTTAATAAAGCAAACTCATGAACTTCGAAAAGAGATGGAAATTCTAAAGGCATCAATGAAGAGAATGAAGGACAAAGTAGAAGAATGGACTGAAACAACTAATGATCAACAAGTTGCAGACTTAGTTGATAGTCAGGAAGAGCCTAAAATTGGACAAGAGAGCAAGTACCAGCAAGAGGGAAATTTTGAAAAAGAGGAGATGTTTAGTCAAACTTGGCTGGTGGAACAAGCTAAAAGATTGGAAATATATGAGGCTCAATGTGAGAAAATTACAGATAGGATAAAAGACTTAATAGAAGGAAGAGCTGAACTGGGACAAAAGATCGAAAATTTTGGCAATGCTATTCACGACTTGGGAGCTCAATTGATTGCAAAGGTTGATGCGTCTAACGCCCAATAATTTAATGATGAGTTGTGTGAAATTGAAAAAAATCTTCTAGACCAAATTGAGGAGCTAAAACGAGAATACCAAGCATTAGACCATATTTTGCTTGAGGATGCCAATGTTGAGAGGAGTGTTCTAGAGTCATGTGAGGAAGTAGATAATATTATATTTAAAGACTCTAGTGTGTGTACCTATGAGGATGTAAAGAGTAATACAATTTTAGAGTTATGGTGTATTGGTCCTCATTCCATATATTTTCAACATTGTGTTTGGACGATGACATGGAAATCGATTCATTTGAGCCTTTGGAGGAGCCAATGGACGAGGAACGGGGTGCCTATATTCTTGAATTTGTTGTGCCAAAAAGAAACAATTACATTACTCATCTAAAGGTCAAGAGGTGTAGAGCGAAAATTTTATTGCTTGGCCTGGTTTTCTTTGTAGCCCCACCGAAGAAGCATAGCCACGGATTGGATGCCCTATTGGGGGCTCAATTCATAAGTTTGAGATGGAGACAAAAAGTGCTACAAGTCGTGCCGCGATGTTAAATCAGGCGCTTGTTGGGAGGCAACCCAACTTTACTGCTTTCTTTTATTTTTATTTTTATCTTATTATTGTTGTAGTGTCTGTATTTGTTTTGTAGGATTATAAGCATAGGAGGAAAATCCATTTTAAGAGTGCAAAAGCAAGCTAGATGGTGAGAACTAAGTGTGAGGTGACCACACAAAGGACCATGCCTGGGGGAAGTCTGAGTACCCGTGATCCGCTATTGCTTCGGCCTTTGGCCTTTTAGGGAGTTTCTTGTCTACCCTCATTATTATTTTGCTTTATTTGTACATTGGGGACACCGCACTCTTTTAAGTGTGGGGTGAGAGAATTCCTCTAGATAATTAGAAGTAGTATGTTAAAAAATAATAACTTCTTATTTTGATTTTAGCTTCTTATATTGGTTTTCGTAGTTGTGTAGTATTTTAGTAGCTTAATTTATTTTTTAAAATGTGGAAAATAAGAAAAACAAAAATAAAAAAATAAAATAAAAATCGAAAAAGGTAGAAAAATTGGACTTTTCCCGACGATGGATCTCCTAGACAGTTTTCTTGAGGGATTAAAGTCTAAACAAAAATCCAAAAATATGTCTTTTAGCTTTCTTTAGGTAGTACTAATCCTCTATGATTTTTCTTTGTGCCTCGGTTCTTTTCCATGGGATGTAGTTTGAACCGGGTAGTAGTTTTTCCTTTTATTTTTTTATTTTTAGAGTAGATTAGAAATTAGGGAATAAATGGAGGAAGAAATATGAGATTCCTAGGCGCCCTTGACTTGTTTGATAGTAGCATATTTAGGCTTTGACATGCGCAGTATCTTCCCAATGTGCTAAAAGTGCTTATGATACCTTGGTTATTTGGATATCATATTTTGTGACGCCTATGTCTCATTTTCTTGACTTATATTTACTTTGTGCTTAATGCTTATCTCGTGGTTCCGTGAATACTTGCATTAGTTTGAGAAGCGGAATGAAACCGTCCTTATTGAGTCATGTGCCATGTGTGGTGAGATTTTTGTATAGTCCATGTTATTGTGCCTGTGTCTAGAACTTACCCGGTATGTGAGTCGAAGCGAAATTTTAGGTGATATTCGGTTTGAAAAATACTTTTATGCTATCTTTGTTCTCTTTGAATTTAATGCTTATCACAAATAAAATATATCCCTAGTTAACCATTTTGAGCTTATAGACTTTTATTTGGCACTCACATTACAAGCCTAAAGCTCTTTTGTTCTAAATTGATATTGTTTTGATCCTTTTACCTCTTAAAGCACTTTAATTGTGAGATGAGCACGAAAAGGAGTAAGAAGGGACTAAGTGTGGAGTGGCTTTTGAGTGGAACCAACGAAAGGAAGAAAGGTGCACTTATTTTGTAAAAGAATACACTACTAGTGGAAATTGCAAAAGAGAGAGAAAAAAATTTAGATGAATAAATTGATATCTTGTTCTTGCTAGTGGGTATGAATTAAAGAAGTGCCTAAAAGAAAAGAGGGAACGTTGTTAGGGATGATTTTAGTTGTGGCATTAAGATTGGGATTGAAGAATTTGCGCTTATAGTTGATTATGTAATGTGTTTAAATGCTTAGGAGGGTTAGCCACTATTTCTAAATATATCCTTCCCGTCCCTTAGCCCACATTACAACCATAAAAAAAGTCCTAATTGATTTTAGATCGAGTGAGCCTACATTAGTAGAGATTTATATAAAGGCAAGCCTATGGTGCCAATTGCATGCATGTGACTTCTTTTGTGAGAGTGAGCGACATATATATATATATATATATATATATATGTGAGTCCTTAAACTATATTTGATTATGAGATTCAAATTTGTGGGTTCAACTTACTCTCTTGTTCTTGTTGGAAGGGCATATGGTTTCACGAGGGATATACAATGTTATTAGACTTCTCTCTATGATGTTGGGTGTTCAAGCCATGAGTGCATTGTGACATTGAGATGGTTTTTGAGGCTAGGATTGTTATGAGCATGTTGTCTTTGTTTGAATATTTTTGAAGTTTGGCATAAGAAAAAGGGAAGTGTATGTGATTGCATATGCTAAGGCTTGATTGTGGCTATTTGTTGCTATAAACCATGGTCATTGGTGTAGTGTGCCTCAATTATGTAAAAACAAAGTGCTCAATGATAGTATGAATTGTTAGTTGACTCGAGGACGAGCAATGTTTAAGTGTGGGGTAGTGATGTTTGGCTAAATTATATTATTGTATGCTTAATTGAGTTTATTTTGTGTGTAGGTACGTTAAAGACGAAATTGGAAGCAAAGTAGAGAGTTTATGTGTACTTTATATACTACAAAGAATGGTTCGTGATTATTTGATGATGGAAAATATTGTGATGTATTATTGTGCAATGATTGAAGACAAATCAAAAGGAGACAAAAGTCAATTGGAAAAGAGGAAAACAAAAATGTGAAAGAAGGGAAAAGTTAGGCAGCCAAATTAGAAACGTAGCAGCAGTTGGGCGAAGCGAGCCAGTTTGCTCGTTAAAGAGCTCGCGTCACACAACATACAGCGATATGGAGAGCGCTTTTGAGCTTGCGTCGCACGGTCTATCGCGAGGTGTTCGCGTGTTCCGGGTTTTAAAGCCTATTTTGTCTCCTTTTTGGTTTTGGACTTGGTTATTGCGTCTAGGCCTTTTCCCTACACATATAAATAGTCATTAAACACCACGTTTAGGAGGTAGATGCTTTTTAGAGAAGGGGTAGATAGACTTTGGAGAGACTTTAGATGAAGGGAAAGCATGGAGCCGCCGTGGAGGCCAGAATTCATCAGATTCCATCTTTCTTCCATCAAACTTAGTAATCTTTACTTTTTCTTGATGATTTGTTGTTTTGCTACCATGTCTATGTGGAGCTAAACTTCACGTTCTAGGGTTGTGGTTATCATGATTATTGAAGTTTATTAATTATATTACCGTTAATTTGACTTATCATCTTTGGTTGTTTCTCTAATTCTGTGCATAATTGCTTAATTGTTTGGCTAGCAGTTGAGTTCTATTTACTATCTATGCTATGCTTGGAAAAGCCGTGTTTAAATTCGAGTAGAATTGGAGAGAGCTTGTTTCTGAACCCGTGGCTCGGGGAAAGACTTCGCGGTTAGGATAGGAATATACCTAACAGTCTTGCTTAGTTGAATACCATATTATAGTCGTTCATGATAGATAGGGTTGATATATTATGAATAGACAGATAGTATTGTGGGAACATGCTATTTATATAAACGATCCGGTCAACTAGCAATCATAGATAATTTGGATTAACAGGTGTAATTACGAACTCAATAGGATTGATAAACCGACCACAACCATAGAATCTATATCTCCCTTGGTTACGTGTTTAAATTTCGCAATAGTAGTTGTAATAAAAAAGTTAAACTTTTGATCATCTTGGACAGTAAGTTGATTTTAGATTGCTTAGTTAACGGTTAATCTAAGTCTCTGTTGGTTCGACATCCGACTTTCGAGTCACTTTATTTCTTGACGACCACGTATACTTGCGTGTACTTGGGGAACCAACAATTGTGCCTTAATTTGAACATGTGTTCATTGTGATACATGTTCCATATTCTGTATGACTACACGAGTTATCCTTACAGATCATGTTTTAGGATTGTTATTTCCTAATTAGCCAAGGCGGGCATTTGTCGAATCGTTGCTAATTGAGTTAGCCGTAGTCATGTCTTATATCTTTAGCACACATCTTCACTTTATTATTTTCATGTACTTGTGCACTTCATTGATGCATTATGAGGGTATGTATTTGTTATATTGAATTGTTATGATTATAGTACATGTGGACAAGTTGGGCGGATTGATTGGGTATTGGTGCGAGGTTTCTGTGCGATTGTGATTGATATTGTTATTGTGTTAGGGCACAAGGCGATAAAGGTGAATATTAATATTGTGTTGGGGTATGGAGCAAAAAGGGCGAATATTGTTGTTACGGAGCGACAAGGGTGAATATTATTATTTTATCGGGTACGGAGCGAAAAGGGTGGATATTGTTATTATGGAGCGATAAGGGATGATGTTGTTATTACAAGGAAATAAGGGTGGATATTTTTGTTACGGAGCGATAAAGGTGAATATTGCTATTTTGTCCGGCTACGGAGAGATGGGGGAGGAGATACTGTTATTGTAAGGTAATGTGGAGTATGAGAGTAACATTCTTGATTATGCAAGTAAATTCCTTATGCTTTGTCATGCATTTTGCATGTTTTATTTGTTGCAAGTAACATGCTATCCTATATCTATGTTTTATTTGACGATTTGGTTGTCAAGATAGACTTCCCTATGTTGTTATTTCATGTTTGTGGAGTTGTCGGTAGCATATCAGATTGATGTGAAAAGAAAGTTGTTATCATGCAGCGAAATATTGGATTCTTGTAAAGTTCTGATGAACACATTGGTTGGCAATTAATGTAGAATTAGTCTATTGTTATGTACCGACACCCTATGGTTATGTCTGAGCATTTGAGCACACGTTACTTGGTGTAGGTCTCTTGTTGTGCGGGGTTGATACAAGTTATAATTTCATGATTTGTGTAATTGGCAAAAACAACTTTATTATCCTTATCTCAGTTGTGCACTCTTACTTTTTAATATTCGTTATACTGTGACTTACTTGGATTCTTCTCTGTATTATATATGTTATTGAGTTGCACAGGTCATATGAGTATCTTTTAGACTTAAAAATCTCATCACTACTTCTCTAAGGTTAGTCAAGATATTTACTGAGTACATGGGATCAGTTGTACTCATACTATACTTTTACACCTTGTGTACAGATTCTGGAGCTGAGTAGCTGTGAGAGACGCGGAAGCCTTGTATTGGAGACGTACCAGTGTTCCAAATTCAAGCTACCTTATCTTCATGGTGGTTTAGGACTTTATTTCTATTTATTTAAATGTTGAACATATGTTTTATTTATTCTTTTTCTCGGCTTTGTAAATCTAAATCACAGTGACTCAAGACTTGTACTACCAGTCCTTGGGACAATTATATTGGATTCCGTTGCAGTCTTTATTATTAATTTTGATGATTTCTCATTATAGTTGTAACTTATATTTTTTGGCTTATCCAGCGGGTTGGGTTAAGTGAAATCACTAATTGGTGAGATTTTGAATTGTGACAAGTTGGTGTTAGAGCTCTAGGTTTATAGGTTCTACGAGTCATGAGCAAGTGTCTATTAGAGTCTTGCAGATTGATATTATGATGTCCATACCTTTCTTCGAGAGGCTACGTGGCATCTAGGAAACTCCCTTTCTTTCTTTCCTTATCGTGCGACCTGTTTCAACTTGAAGCCTGTATCTTTGATTTCTTCCCATTCATTTATATGTGATGTTGAGCATTCGATATCAGGGTGTACCGATGGCTTGAGATGTTGCGGATGGGATGTAAATGGATATGGATACTTGATCATCATCTCGATGTGTTGTACTGTTTTGAGATATGGATGTGTTGGTGGCTCTTTCAGTTGTATATTTGTGAGATGATGCAAATTTTTATATCTTGTTGACGAGTGTAGACTCGTAAGGATTAATTGATGTTGTGACCATGGTAGGGTCATAAAGGGATGTTTGTTAGATGTTGAGCAGGTCGGTTATCTCCTGCAAGAAGGTTTGAGGATGTGTAATTCTTATGAGGGATTTTATGAAGAGTTTGCTTTTATCCAGTGGGATGTATGTGCCGACTGAAGTTCATATCACTTGAGGAAGTCGTCTTGACTGTCACGAGGGTGAGGGTGCACTTGGCAGATGATTTGAAGTGTTTTATGATTAGTGTTACATGAGTTTCTGAAGTATTCAGTTGATTAACAATGCGAGATCAGAGCAGCTATGAAGGAAAGGTATTGTGGGCTACAGACGATGTGTTCTATGGCTTCGAGCCAAGTGGGGGAGTATGATATCGATAATCAGATTACATGTTCATGTGTTATATCAGTCTCTGAACGAATGGACAATTGCGAATTAGTTAATGATTTGGAGAGGATGACTCGAGCAAGGAAATTGTTGGATACAAGATGTACTATAAGTTATGGGTATATGGAAATTTTGGAAAGATTCAAGTTTGACATTTTATGGATGTGGTGTGCAAGGAAAAAGGAATCCCTTGGTTGCTTATTTTGGATATTCATGTGTTGGTGGAACACAAGTTGTTCGGTGCGTATTAGCTGTGCATTAGAGATTAGATCAAGATGAATGAGTTTTGAGAAGATTCCAATGGGCTCAAGATCCATACGTCGTATTTAAGGATTTTCATATTTGTGTATAGCTAGGACTTTAGATTTGTATTTGATGGTGCCGAGACTTGCGATACTTCTATATCATTATTGACTCTACATAGAAGCATTAGAGAGATGACAAGAAACAACTTCGAATTCACAGAAGGTCTCTTCAGAGCGAGCATTTTCGTTTGTGTTACATTTGGGTTTGTCAGTTTGCGTGATTTGGTTGATTTGGATAGAACCATTTTAATGGCTTGACTATGTGCTAACGGGTTTCAAAGAGTTCATGAGGGTTTTGACCATGGTTCGAGGTTAATGTCTCCTACGAGTATAGAAGGTTTGTTGCATGTTGTGATTTTCTCTTGGATTAGGTTAAGTAGAAGGTTTCTTGGATTATGTGATTTTATTATTTTCACAAGTTAGTGTGATTGCTACGGTGCGTCGTGTGGGGTTGAGATTTGCATGGAGAAGGTTGTGGTTAAGTATCAAAAGAAGGTCATGAGTTTTAGACAGCATGAGAGAGTTTAGATGTTTAGAGGATGTTAGCACTATCTTGTGTCGCGTGAGAAGAGTGTGTATTGTAGAATACACATTGTGTTTTGACTTGCAGATTCTTGACTAGTACTACAGAGATTGCCTGGTGGTTGACTGTTGATGTTCAGGTTTTGCTTCGTGGCGCAGAAGGTTTATGGAAGTATTTCTCATAAGCTGATTATGTATGAGTAATGTGTCAGTTCTTTAAGTGGGAGAGTCGGGATCAGATATAGAGATCCTGTATTCTTGAGGTTTAGAGACTGGATGTTCTCATCGGTAGACTATTCCTTGGTTGCAGACCGTGAAGGTATGTTAAGGGTTACACAACTGATTCTATATGTTATGGATATGGCACAATGGACTTTTGGAAAGTTATTTACCAATTATGGGATGATCGGAATTAATTTGGGGGTCCGTTATTAGGCCTAGTGGGAGTGTGTATTCTGCATCAGATCAGGTTGTTTACTTAACACACTCTTGTTGGGGGTGTGTCAGTGGCTAGAGTTGTCACGGCCCAAAATTCCAACCACGGGGTCGTGATGATGCCTAACATCCGCTTGCTAGTCAAGCCAACATTAGCTAAACAGTTAATCAATTTGACAATTTAAAAAACAAATATTAAGAAAATAATACTGAAACACTTTGAAATATAATAATCTGAAACTAACATTGTCTAGTCTAATCCCAGAAACTGGTGTCACAAGTACATGAGCAACTAGATTACTACAAACAGAGTTTGAAAAAACATACAACTGTCTAATACAAAATAAATAGTAACATATATAGGAAGGGGACTTTAGGGTCTGTGAATGCTGTACAGCTCTACCGCAAGTCTCCAAAAGGACAGATCCGAGCTATCTCCACTATGCACCGCTGGGACCAACACCGGGATCTGCACAAGAAGTGTAGAAGTGTAGTATGAGTACAACCGAACCCATGTACTCTGTAAGTTTCGAGCCTAACCTTGATGAAGTAGTGATGAGGGTATGACAAGATACTCACTATAAACCTGAACGAATATAATCAAAAAAATAGTAACAAAGTATAGAACATCTAAATAACATGATAACCGAAATAAGAAGAAAAAATAGAGGACCCAAGAATATCATCACCACTCAGTTTCAAAATGCACTACAGTAACGGAAACCAACAACCAAGAATAACCATAGTAGAACTTCTCCGTTGCGCCACACAACCCGATCCACATATATAATACTTATACCGTTGTGCCGTACAATTCAACACACACACACACACTCACTCTCACACACAAAAACACACACACATACATATATACATATATATACATATATATATATATATATATATATATATATATATATACACACACACACACACACACACACACAGAGACCGTTGCGGCATAAAACTTGATCCATATATAATAATAATAATAATATTGTTGCAGCGTGCAACCCGATCCATATATAATTATAATACAGTTGCGGTGTGCAACCCAATTGATGGTAGGCTATAATCTTGTATTTTTGTCACTTATTGCACTCTAATTCACTGCACTTTACTTGCGTTGAGATTTAATTGCTAGTGGTTTGCACTTATTGTTTGTTTTATGCCTTGTAGGAGTGATTCCGAGTTATGTAGATGTTGTGAAACTAATTCGATCTATTTGGAGCTTTGAAGTCTGAGTAAGAGCCCAAAGGATTAAGCCGTGATCGTGTTCGGGGGTCTAGGATCACTTCTGGACGTCAAAAATCAAGGAGGAAGCAACAACTGAAGAAAAGCACTAGTGCGACGCACTGGGCGATGCATAGTGCGACACAGCAGGGTAAACTTATGTCAGAAGATTGACAAAGTTCAGAGGATGGGTTTCTGTGGTCTGAAAAGAAAAAGCACTAATGCGACGCACTGGGCGTAGCATAGTGCGACGCATGAAAAGTAATAAGTTTGCAAGTTTTCCTATTTCGGCTAGGAAATGGAGATTTCTTCTAGGCCCGACCCTATTTGGTGTAAATACATGGAAAAATATTATTTTCTGGACTTTTGACATATTTGTGACCTAAGGAAGCTAAGGAGGAGTTGGAAGAACACCAGCACAAGGATTTCATCATTCCTTCCTCAATCAAGACGAGTTTGGATCGAATCTATATTTTCCTATACTTTAATTGTATTTGTGATGTATTTCTTTATGATTATGGAGTAGTTACTTTTTGGGTTTGATGGATTTGGTGTATTGATGATTGTGTTTGGATTATAACTCTAGTTTTATGTATTGAAGCATTTTTGGATGATTTAATTGTTGCATCTATATTCACTTGTTCATGTAATCGAGAGAGGCATAACTTGTGATATCTTTGCATTACATTGTTGGTTGAGTTCATTAATTCTTCTTTGTAATCGAAAGAGGCTAGTTTAATCATTGATTAAACCTAGTAGGAGGATAATCGAGAGAGGTTCTCCTAAAGACGAATCCACTACGCATTCTTGCATATCTTCACGGGCTTAAATTGGTTCATCTTGTGAGGTTAAGACTTAATCGAGAGAGGAGTTTTGCTGAACGTTTGAACTAATAATTGAGTGAATTAGAGAGACTCACTTGAACATTAGAAGTGAATTATCTAAAGTTAGATTCCGAACAATTATCTTTCACCTATCCTATCAACCCCTATTTTCTCCTACTGATATCTTCCTTGCTTACCTTTGTTTCGATTGTCATTAGTCAATAGCTTTAGCTTCTTAGTTAATTTTAGTTGGATGTCTTATATCATTTGTTGATCATCTTGGATAGCAACCAAGCTAGAAAATACAAGAACACTGTTTAAATCCAATGCTTGTGGATATGATATTATACTATACTATATTTGATTAGCGAGCATAATTTAGGTATGTGTTTCGAGCTCGTCAAATTTTGGCGCCATTACCGGGGATTGGCAATCAATAGTGTTTGAAATAGTTTGTAGTGCTAATTAAGGAATTTGTTTTATCTCTTTTACCGATTGGTGTTCTTTGACTGTGCGCAGGTTACAGGTTTAGAGTGGTGCATGACTCGAGCTTCTACGAAAGAAGTGCTACCATACGAGCCAGAGATAGAAAAATAACTGCGACAGTTGAGGAAGGGAAGTGATCTCACCGAGACTTTAGAAAAGGTTGGTCAATCCTCAACCAAAGAACTTATGGCTGGAAACGGTGAAGATAATGTAGATTTGGATGCCATAGAAATAGCCCAATGAAGAGAACAAGCTGCGCGGGATGCTAAGGAAGCAGCTATCAGGGATGCACAAATTATCTATGAAGAAGAGAGGGGTTGAAGAATTGCTCAAAATCAGCCCTTCGGTGTAGACCAGTTCATAAATATAGCTCCAATGCACGAGAGACCACTTGGCGATTATGCTAGTCCGGTCTACAATCAAGGATTATCCAGTGTTATACCACCTCCAATTGCATCAAACAATTTCGAGTTGAAGCAAGGGTTGCTTCAAACCCTTCTAAATTGTTGTGTATTCAGAGGGAAGCCAAACGAAAATCCAAAAACTCATCTAATGGAATTCGAGGAGATTATGAACACATTTCAATATAATGGGGTGTCACAAGATGCAGTGTACTTAAGGGAATTTGTTGCTCCAAAATGTACACACAAGTATACGTGGTCGTACAAGTAATAAAATAATAAGTCGAGTGTCGAACCCACAGAGACTTGTATTAACTACCCACTAAATTCACCAGGATTGTTATTTAATTGAGCCAATCGAGTTCAAAAGTGTGATTATACTAAATAATAATTCTAACTAGTAACTAGATTATCAAGCAGCAAAATGATTGTTATGTATTCAGTAGAGACAAATATTCCAGAGTTGTGATCGATTCACCAATCCTATTGTGTTCTAGTTAACTCTCCCTTTCATACAATTCACTCATGGTTGCTAATTAATCGAACAATTGCTCTTGTAGCCTTCTCCCAAAGTACTACTCGCCTATTCAAAATAGATTAACGCCTATATTCCTATGAAATCAATCTATTAAGAATGCATTAATATTACGTTATTTAATTAAGCACGATGACTAGGTATATTCCTATCCTAACCACAAATCCGCCCCCCTCCGAGTTAAGATCGTGCTCTCTTCAATTCTTCTCTAATCTAAACATGGCTTTCCCAAGCTTAGCATAGATAGTAAATAGAACCTAACTGCTGGCTAGACAATTTAGCAATTAATCACATAATTGAAGAAACAACCATATATTGGTCAATTATAATTACGGTTAAGTCAACGTTAAACAACAATATTCATGGATAAATCACAACCCCAAAACTATGGGTTTTAGCCACTCATGATAATATCAATCCATTTAATAAGTGTTTGATAATTGAAAATACTATGAAAGATGAGGAAAACTGAGATCTCCTTGCACCCGAATGTTTCTCGTGCGTAGTTTTACTTCAAAGTAGCGTCTCCCTCCAAAAATAGGCTTAGTCTTGCTTTTATACGCGTTGCGTAGGTCTAGAGCCGAAATAACCTTGTCCCGGGAAAAGTTGGAGAAATTCCCTGCACCAGCATCCAGGGCAGCGTGGGGCGCTGTCTTGCTTGAGTATTCTATAAACGGAGCTACAGGTGGCGTGGGGCGCTGCCTATGGCGCTGGAATTCAACATTTTCCCGTTTTTCTCCATTTTGTCTCTAATCTCGCACCTTTCGCCCTCAATTTTTCTGAATAATTCCTACACATAAAAACACCACGAATTAATATCAAACAATCCATTTTGCATCCGAAATCCACGAAACACGAGTAAAACATGAGGCGATATACATATAAATATATATACTTTAAGCTAAATATCAACACCCCACACTTAGACCCTTGCTCGTCCTCGAGCAATGGGACTATCAACTATACCCCAACTACGTACAAATCTCAACTATAGAGGAGCACTTCAATTTTTAACCATACACTCTACCCTTGACTATGATCGATACCGGCAATCAAGCATGGACGTACGAAATTCACATTCTTCCCATTTAAAACATGCCCAAAAATATCCATTTCAATTCAATCAATTCAAACAACCTATCTGTAAACACCCTATGTCAAGAGCCGACTTGTTACCCCCAAAGCACCCTCAACTCGCGTATTCACCCAACAAGAGACATTTACAATATTACCAATCCTTTATGAGATCATGTGCCCTCACCAACAAACAAAAGAGTGAATATAGAATAATCCACACATTCAAGTGTTCTTTTGAATATAATTTAAGGACATCACACAATTGGACAAAATTCGCTCACTCTCACAAAGAATTCATGTGCATCCCGTGGTCATACCATAAGCTTCTCCGGGTATACATCTCTACTAATCTAAGCTAGCTAAATCTAGGATCAATTAGGACTTTAAGGTTGTAATGTAGGCTAAGGGATGGGTAGGATACATTTAGGAATAATGACTAACCCTCCTAAGCACTTTAATACACTACACTCACAAATCGAGCATATATTCTTCTCAACCAATTCACTCGCCACAAACCATATTTAGAGTGAACCATATGAAGATGGATATCTCCTTGCTTTCTGGTCCACTTGGCATTTGAATCGATACCACAAAGAGTGTGACGTATCGCTGTGTAGCTTGGACTTTTGACAAATTTCTTTAGCCTCCTCGAGTCGGAGTTCTCAACCCCCAAATATTCACATAAGGCCCGCCTATTCAGTGGCATATTCCACGGACATGTGACCTGAACAAGACCGTGTTCCAATTAGCATACAGTTCCCGCAACATGCTCAAATATGCATGGCCGGGGCATTCTATAAGTTTGTCCATGTGCAATTCTTGAAACCGGCCAAGCACGTCAGGGAAGTTCTTTTCTAAATCTTTCACATTAATCCACATCTCAGAGACGTACCTCCCATATGGCCCGAAATCCCTATGCCATGCGATAGTAGCATCACTAGTTAGTTTCAAATGAGGCCTGTA
The DNA here is from genome assembly GCA_000715115.1 of Nicotiana otophora. Classification (NCBI taxonomy): domain Eukaryota; kingdom Viridiplantae; phylum Streptophyta; class Magnoliopsida; order Solanales; family Solanaceae; genus Nicotiana; species Nicotiana otophora. The sequence continues at coordinate 231,927 of AWOL01S0012330.1, forward strand.
ACGATGCAGTTGGTCGTTTTGAGAGTATTAGCCCTGAAACCCCTATTTATTGCTCCCTCCATTTCACTTTTGGGTTTTTTGACTTTTTGGGAGGATTTGTTTTTGGTTTTGGAGTGACATGGGACACATAGTCCTTAAAATAGAAGTTTAAGTCGTAGGAATTGACCGTAGTTTGAATTGTGTGAATATGACTCTGGAATAGAGTTTTGATGGTTCTCATAGCTCCGTAGAGTGATTTTGGTCTTAGAAGCGTGTCCGAATATTGATTTGTAGGTCTGTAGGTCATTTCAGCAGTAATTGGCGAAAGTTGAAAAATTGGACGATTTTCGGGATGTATGACCGGGAGTGTACTTTTTGGTATCGGGGTCGGATTCCAATTCCAAAAGTTGGAGTAGGTCCGTAATATCAATTATGACTTGTGTGAAAAATTTGAGGTCAATCGTACTTGATTGGTAGGTTTCGGCATCATATGTAGAAGTTTGAAGTTTTAAGGTTCATTAATCTTGAATCGGTGCGCAATTCGTATTTGTAGCATTGTTTGATATGATTTAAAGGCTCGACTAAGTTCGTATGATGTTTTAGGACTGGTTTGTATATTTGGTCGAGGTACTGGGGGCCTCGGGTGAATTCCGAATGGTTAACAGATCAAATTAGGACTTGTGAGAATAGCTGAAGGCACCAGTTCTGGTGCAATCGCACCTGCACAAGATTGACTGCAGGTGCGAGCTCGCAGAAGCAAGCCATTGGGCACAGGTGCAGGGCTGGAGGAAGTGGCATGTGATCGCAGGTGCGACGTGAATGCCTCAGAAGCGAAGTCGCTTCTGCGGAGGAATGAGCGTAGAAGCGGAAAGGCCAGGGAGGCCTGATGATCGCAGAAGCGGAGACCTTCCGCAAAAGCGGAAGCGCAAATGCGTCTGTCCCTTCGCAAAAGTGCACGCGCAGGTACACTTAGGGTGCGCAGAAGCGAGATTTAGTGGCCTAAGTAATGGCCACACCTGCGATAGAATTTCTGCAGATGCGGCTAAGGCCTCGCGGAAGCGGAATCGCTGGGCAGAAAAGGGCTAATTCCGAGGGTTTAATTTTATTCTCCATCTTTGAATCTAAAGAGCTCGGATTGAGGCGAAATTTCGAGGGTTTTCTAGAGAGAACATTTGGGTAAGGATTCTTGACTTGTTTTTGATTAATGTCCATTAATCTATCATTTATTCTTCCTTTAATTAAGGATTTGTGTTGCAAAATTTGTGAAAAAGGTGGAAAACTCCTTAGGCCAAATTTTGAGGTTTTGATTGAGAATTTTGTATTGGATTTGAGTAATTTTGGTATGGGTGAACTCGATATCGAATGTGTGTTCGTATTTTGTGACTTTTACCTGATTCCGAGACGTGGGCCCGGGTCGACCTTTTTGGTAAGTTTTTCGATTGTTTTCTAAAGTCGTAGATTTATTATTTAAATTAGTTTCTTGTAGTTGTATTCATGGTATGTAATTGCTTTTTGCTAGATTTGGGCCGTTCAGACTCGGAAAGGCGAGGGAAAGGCATTCTTAGTGACTGATTGAGCTTGGCTTGAGGTAAGTGACTTGTCTAACCTTGTGTGGGGGAACCTCTCCTTAGGATTTGGTACTGTTGTAACAATTTGTGATATGTGAGCACCGTGTATGTGAGGTGACGAGTGCGTACACAGGCTAGATATGGAAATTCCAATTCTTTAACTGAGTTGCCTTAGCATGTATAGCTGTCATGTTTAGCCTAGTATCGCATGTCTATGTGTCTTAACGTTTAATTAAAATTTGTGCAATATGCTTAGTTGAATTACTTGCCTCTGTGATTTTGTATTCAGTCTTTAACTGTATGATTCCTTGCTGTAAATTCGTTGTTCCATAGGTTATGAGTTGTGTAGTTACTTTTAGGACTACGGGATGGTACCTCTGGAGATTTCCCATTGCATATTTACCCTGTTGTATATTTACTCTTGGGACTACGAGGCGGTACCTCGGGAGATCCCCCATTTCATATTTACATTTGGGACTATAAGGCGGTACCTCTGGAGATCCCCCTGTTGTGTATTAACATTTGGAACTACGAGGCGATACCTCGGGAGTGCCCCTGTTGTTTTCCTCTATTTTCTGTGCTGTTACCTTTATGAAATTTCTCGTTGTTCATTTCTCAGTCACTTCATTGTAGTATTATATTTTCTGCCTCATTTCCTTTTATTCCAATAGGGCCCTGACCTGACCTGTTCACTACCCTACCGAGGTTAGGCTTGGCACTTACTAGGTACTGTTGTGGTGTACTCATACTACACTTCTCCACATCTTTTTGTGCAGATCCAGGTTCTTCCTACCAGGCCATATACCGGTGAGTTGGACCGTACGTGGAGACTTCGAGGTATATCTGCCAGCGTCCGCAGACCTCGGGGTCCCCCTCTATCCTTATTATGTTGTTTTCCTTATTCTCTTTAGACTTTGATGTATAGAGACACTTAGTATTTTCTCTTAGAAGCCTGTGACGTATTTCTACCGGGTTTTGGGAGTTGTAATTATTTGAAATCACAGTTTCTATTTATATTTCATGTGTTGAGATTTGAGTTTAGTTTTATATTCAGTTATTCCGCAAATTGTTAGGCTTACCTAGTCTTAGAGACTAGGTTCCATCAAGACATCCTACAGAGGGAAATTGGGGTCATGGCAAGTTGGTATCAGAGCTCTAGGTTCATATGTGTTATGAGTTACGAGCATTTTTAGTAGAGTCTCACGGATCGGTACGGAGACATCTGTACTTATATTCGGGAGGCTATCGAACTGTTAGGAAAAGCTTCACTTCTTTCATTCCTTATCGTGCGAGATTTTGACTTCGGATTCTAAATTTCTGTCTTTCTATTCTCTCACAGATTGTGAGGACACGTACAACTGGATCAGATGACCAGACACCCGCGCCCCCTGCTAGAGTCGTGAAAGGTCGGGGCCAGGGTAGAGGCCGAGGATGTCCACGTGGTGCAGCCAGAGCACCCGCACGAGCTACTATAGAGGAGCCACCAATAGCTCTAGTTGGAGGGCAGGCACCTGAGATGCCTGTTACTGCACCAGCACTCCAATAGACTCTAGCCTAGTTTCTGAGCATGTTCAGTTTCTTAGCTCAGACAGGATTGATACCACTTGCTCCTGCCACATCGCCGGTACCTCAGAGCAGTGGGTCCAGGTCAACCAGGTTCCAGAGGTCTTACCAATGTAGCCTGTAGCTCAAGTTCAGCCCGACGTTAGGGCATCAGTTTCTGAGGCAGAGCAGCTCAGGCTCGAAAGGTACAAGAAGTACCACCATCCTACTTTTAGTGGCTTGGCGTCATAGGATGCCCAGGGTTTTCTTGAGGAGTGTCACCATATACTCCATACTATGGGTGTTGCAGAGACTAGTGGGGTTTCTTTCACTACGTTCTAGCTGAGAGGAGCGGCGTATCATTGGTGGCGAGCATATGAGTTGGGTAGTTTGGCCGAGGTAGCTTCACTCACTTGGACTCAGTTCTCAGATATGTTCTTGAGGGAGTATGTTCCCTAGAGTCTCAGAGATGCATGGCGCGTAGAGTTTGAGCAGTTGCGCCATGGTTTTTTGACCGTGTCAGAATATGCAGTCCGATTCAGTGATTTGGCTAGGCATGCACCAGCCTTGGTTGCTATTGTCCGGGAGCGGGTTCGTAGATTTATTGAGGGGCTCAACCCAGTATCATATTTAGCATGGCCCGAGAGTTGGATATGGAAAGTGCGTACCAGTAGGTAGTAGGGATTGCTAGGAGGTTAGAGGGTATACTGACTCGGGAGAGGGAGGAGAGGGAGGCCAAGAGGTCTCGAGAGTCTAGCCTTTATAGTGGTACTTGTGCCCCAACTGTAGCTCGTCAGGGCAAGAGTTATATAGGTCGCACTATTCATTCTGCACTTCCAGGTGCCAGCGGTGCTCCGGCCACTCCTAGGCCCTAGGATCGTTATTATGCACCACTGATGTCTAGTGTTTCTCCTGTACGGGGTGCTTCCTGTGTTCAGTCTAGCCGATCACGCCCGAGCCAGCCATAATAGCCACGTCCTCCGAGAGCTTGTTTTGAGTGTGGTAACACTCGCCATATGGTGAGGGATTGCCCTAGACTTAGAAGGGGTACACATCCACATATTTCTTAAGCACCGCGTGCTCCACCGGGTCCTTAGGCTATGATTACAGCACCAGCTACCACTCCACCTGCACCGCCAGCTAGGGGTGGAGGTCGAGCGGATAGAGGTCGCCCTAGAGGGGGAGGCCAGGCCAGAAACTATGCTCTTCCTGCTAAGACGGAGGTAGTTGCATCAGATTCTATCATCACATGTGTTGTTCTGATCTGTCATAGAGATGCATCAGTCTTATTTGATCCAGGCTCCACTTATTCCTATGTGTCATCTTATTTTGCTCCATATTTGGGTGCATCCCATGATTCTCTGAGTTCACCTGTCTATGTGTCTACACCCGTGGGTGATTCTATTGTTCTTGACCATGTGTATCGGTCGTGTTTGATTATTCTTAGTGGTTTTGAGACCAGAGCCAATTTATTATTGCTCAGTATGGTGGATTTTGATGTTATTTTGGGCACGGACTAGTTGTCGCCCTATCACGCTATCCTTGATTGTCACGCCAAGATAGTGACGTTGGCTATGCCAGGTTTACCGCAGCTAGAGTGGAGAGGTACCTTAGATTATATTCCTAGCAGGGTTGTCTCATTTCTTAAGGCTCAATGAATGGTTGAGAAGGGGTGTGATGTGTATCTGGCCTATGTGAGGGATGTTAGTGTTGATATTCCTACCGTCGCATTTGTTCCGGTAGTGAGGGACTATTTAGATATATTCCCGACGGATCTTCCAGGCATGTCGCCTGACAGGGATATTGACTTTGGCATTGATTTGTTACCGGGCACTCAGTCCATTTCTATTCCACCTTATCGTATGGCCGCAGCAGAGTTGAAGGAGTTAAAGGAATAGTTGCAAGAGTTGTTCGATAAGGGCTTCATTCGGCCCAGTGTGTCGCCTTGGGGTGCTCCTATCTTGTTTGTAAAGAAGAAGGATGGTTCTATGTGAATGTGTTATGATTATCACCAGTTGAACAAGGTTACAGTGAAGAACATGTATCCATTGCCTCATATTGATGACCTATTTGATTAGCTTCAGGGTGCCAGAGTGTTCTCTAAGATCGACTTGCATTCATGCTATCATCAGTTGAAGATTCAGGAGCCTGATATCCCAAAGACTGCTTTTAGGACTCGGTATGGTCATTACGAGTTCCTTGTGATGTCTTTTGGGTTGACCAATGGCCCAACAACATTCATGCACTTGATGAACATTGTATTTCATCCCTATCTTGACTCTTTCGTCATTGTGTTTATTGACGACATTCTGGTCTACTCCTGGAGTCGGGAGGATCATGAGCAGTACCTGAGGAATATGCTTCAGACCTTGATAGAAAAGAAGTTGTATGGTGGTAGGCTATAATCTCGTGTTTTAGTCGCTCATTGCACTATAATTTACCACACTTTAATTGAGTTGGAGCTTTAATCGCTAGTGTTTTGCACTAATTGTGTGTTTTATGCCTTGTAGGAGTGATTCCGATCTATGTAGATGTTATGGAATGCATTCAAGCTATTTTGGAGCTTTGATGTTTGAGTAAACGCCCAAGGATTAAGTTGGGATCGAGTTCGGGGATCAACGGATGATAGTGGAACGAAACGAAGAATTGAGCAGGCATATTGCGCAGTGTCCAGTAAAATGCACATAACCTTTTTCTTGGAACTTCGTTTGGGCCCCACAATATATTGTTTGAAATCTGTTTCAAAGGGCTACAACTTTCATGTTTTACGTTTTCCAAAATTCTCAACAGAACGCCACCCACATGCGCGGCCACGCATTGGGCGCGCATATGAGGCAGAACAGGGTGAAAAGTGCGCGGCCAAGTGCACGAGCACACTTCCAGGTGCGCGGCCACGCACGTCCTGTCCGAGAAAAGTGTCCTATTTCGCGTACGAGAAGGTCTACTTGTTTGGGCCCGACCCTTCTTGGTATATATACATGAAAACATTGTATTTTGAGGACTTTGGACATAATTTAAACCTAAAGAACCTAAGGAGAAGAGGGAGAAGCAAGAGCACAAGGATTTCACCATTCATCCTCACTCAAGACAAGGGTTTGGATGTTTTATGTTTTCCATTGACTTAACTTAATTGTGATGAATTTCTCCATATCCATGGAGTAATTCTTCCTTAGGGATTGATGGATTTGGTGCTTTGAGGATTGTTTGAGGATATTAACTCTAGTTTTATGTATTGAATCGTTTTGGGTATTTTTATTTTTGCATATATATTTGTATGTTTATGTAATCGAAAGAGGCATAATTTGTGATGTTTTGCATTATCCTGTTGGTTGAATTTGTTGATTCTTCTTAGTTATCGAAAGAGGCTAGTTGAATTAATGTTTAGACCTAGTTAGGAGGATAATCGAAAGAGGTTCTCCTAAGGACTAATCCACTACGAATTCTTGCATATCTTCACTGAGCTTGACTTAGTTTATATTGTGAGGTTGAGACTTAATCGAGAGAGGAGTTTCTACTAAGCGTTGAACTAATAACCGAGTGAATTTGAGACTCACTTGAACCTTAGAAGTGAATCAACTAGAGTTAATTCCCAAACAAGTATCTTGCACCTATCCAATCAATCCCTATTTTCTCCCCTTGATATCTTTTTGCTTACTCTTGTTGCAATTGTCATTAGCCAATAGTTAGACTTTTAGTTAATGTTAGTTTTAATTTACACAAATCTAAATTGTTGATCATCTTGGATAGCAATAAAGCTGTAAAATANCTGTTGGTTGAATTTGTTGATTCTTCTTAGTTATCGAAAGAGGCTAGTTGAATTAATGTTTAGACCTAGTTAGGAGGATAATCGAAAGAGGTTCTCCTAAGGACTAATCCACTACGAATTCTTGCATATCTTCACTGAGCTTGACTTAGTTTATATTGTGAGGTTGAGACTTAATCGAGAGAGGAGTTTCTACTAAGCGTTGAACTAATAACCGAGTGAATTTGAGACTCACTTGAACCTTAGAAGTGAATCAACTAGAGTTAATTCCCAAACAAGTATCTTGCACCTATCCAATCAATCCCTATTTTCTCCCCTTGATATCTTTTTGCTTACTCTTGTTGCAATTGTCATTAGCCAATAGTTAGACTTTTAGTTAATGTTAGTTTTAATTTACACAAATCTAAATTGTTGATCATCTTGGATAGCAATTAAAACTAGAAGCTGTGAAAACACTATTTAAACCCTATCCATGTGGATACGATATTTTCTATACTATATTTGACTAGCGAGCATAATTTTGTGTTGTGTTTTTAGATCGTCAAATTCTAGCGCTATCACTGGGGATTGGTAACCAATAGTGTTTGAAATAGTTTGTAGTGCTAATTCAGGAATTTGTCTTTTTATTTTTATTTTCTCTTTTTATGTTTGGTGTTCCTTGACTGTGCGCAGGCTACAGGTTAGATTGGTCCATGACCTGATCTTCTCGGAAGGAGTTGCTACCATACGAGCCAAAAATTAAAAAGCAACTGTAACAGCTGAGGAAAGAATAAATCTCCCCGCGAATACAGAGAAGGTTGAGCAATCCTCAACCAAAGAAGTTATGGCAGGAGATGAGGATAATGTTGATTTGGCTGCAAGAGAGGCAGCCCAGCAAAGAGTAAAAGCTGCACGAGATGCGGAGGAGACAGCTCTTCGAAATGCACAACTTTTCTATGAGGAGGAGAGGGCTCAAAGAATTGCACAAAATCGACCTGTGTGTGTAGACCAGTTTGGAAATATAGCTCCTGGTGTTGGGAGACCACTTGGTGATTAAGCTAGACCGGTCTACAACCAAGGCTTATCAAGTGTGAGACCACCTCCTGTTGCATCTAATAATTTTGAGTTAAAGCAGGGGTTACTTCAAACCCTCCAAAACAACTGTGTCTTTAGAGGAAAGATGAACGAAGATACAAACAATCATCTGATGGACTTCGAGGAGATTATGAAAACCTTCCAATATAATGGTGTCTCACAAGATGCAGTCTACTTAAGGTCATTCCCCTTCACTCTCAAAGACGATGCAAAGCACTGGCTTCGAAGCTTGCCTAATGGATCGATTAGAACATGGGATGAGATGACCAAAAAATTTCTTGACAAATAATTCTCATAAGCTAAGACGGGCAATTTTAGAAGGGAAAGCCACAACTTCTGTCAGAATGAGACTGAAATGGTGTTTGAAGCTTGGGAGAGGTTCAAAGAAATAGTGCATATGTCAGCATAGTGGAATAGAACTCTGGATGCAACTCTAGGATTTTTGGGATGGATTGACACCAACTTCACACAGAACATTGAGCAACGCAGTTGGAGGTCTGTTGATGAAAAAGACTCCAAAGGAGATAGTCACTATTCTAGATGAGTTTTGTGAGGATGTAAATCAGTGGCCCTCTGAAGTTGCTGAAAGAAGAAGAACAACGGGTGTTCACCAAGTGGATGCTAACACATTTGTGAAGGTACATCTTGATGCCATGGCAAAGGAAATAAGGAAGCTAACTTTAGCTTCAATACACAGTGAGCCTCCTGCAGCATGTGACATATGTGGAAGAGGAAAACCTACTCATAAATGTCAAGCCTCAATTGAGGAAGTTAATGTTGTTGGTAATTATAACTTCAATGCAATGGGTCAAAAGCACCCTGGTTTTTCATGGAGTTCACCCGGGGGTACTGCAAATTCATGGCAACAAAACAACTCCAGATTTCAAGGAGCTCCTGGTTTTGGGAATCAGTCGAGGCCACAATTTCAGCCTCAACAGCCAATTCAGTCTAGGTTAGAAGATCTTATGAAGTCATTTATTGTCAAGACTGATGAAAGGTTAGATGCTCATTTGCAGCTATCAAAGAACTTGGGACATGTTTGCGTAACTTGGAGAGACAAGTGGGACAAATTGCAACCATATTATCTGAGAGAATCCCAGGTACTTTGCCAGCTGATACTGAAAAGAATCCCAAAGAAATGGTAAATGCTGTGACCTTAAGAAGCGGACAAGTGTTGAAAGATCCCACTCCAATTCAAAAAGAAGTTGCGCCTGAAAAAGAAAGTGGGAAGGATCTGGAAATTGAAGATGGTAAGAAGAAGAAAGGTAAGAATGGAGTAGAGAAAAAGAAGAAGGAGGAAACTTCAAGAAGGGAGGACACCAATGAAGAGAGCAAGCACATGCCTGCTTTACTTTTTCCCCAAAAGCTCTATAGAGAAAAGTTGGATAAGCAGTTTGAGAGATTTCAAGATATGCTGAGACATGTTAATGTAAATTTACCATTCACGGAAGTTCTCTCACAAATTCCAGCTTATGCCAAATTCTTGAAGGAGATCCTTACGAAGAAGAGGAAGATAGAAGAGACCTCAGTTGTCAAACTTACAGAGCATTGTAGTGCAATATTGCAAAATAAACTCCCAAAAAAGTGTGGAGATCCAGGGAGTTTTACTATACATTGCTCTTTAGGAACTCTTAACTTTTATAAATCTTTATGTGATTCAAGTGCCTCAATTAATCTAATTCCATTGTCTATTTACAGGAAACTGGAGAAGGAAATTGTAGAGATAAGGTCGGTGCCAATATCTTTACAGTTGGCAGACCAAACGACTATAACACTCGAGGGGATAGTATAAGATGTTTTGGTGTAGGCGGATAAGTTCATATTTCCTGTAGATTTTATAGTGGTGAATATAGAGGAGAACAAGAAGGTCCCCCTTATCCTGGGAAGACCATTTTTAGCAACGGGTAAAGCTATACTGGATATACATGATAGAAAACTAATGCTTAGAGTGGGTGAGGAGATGGTGACATTTGAGATGAATGTAGCAACTAGAGTGAAAAAGGAGAAGCCAGTTGCAAGTGTAGAGTGGAAATTGAAGGGCGTGAAAGAGAAGGCTGCAACTAGTGAAAACGATAAGTGTGGAGTGTACCCCAAGAAGGTTGATAAGAACCTCTCTACATGGATGTGTGCACTAGTTTGGGCGCGTGGAATGGTGCCCGATTTTGATTCAGACCCCGACTAGAGATTTAGGGAAGTTTCCTCTACTTTATGCTTTTAAATTGTGTGTAATGGGGATATGCCCCAACTTTAAGTGTGGGGTGGGGGATATTTGTATATTGTATGTATATGTGTTAGTTTTTGCCTTTTAGTGTTTTTTTTAGTAGTTAAAAAAAATTAAAAAACCATATAAATTTTAAAAGTTTTGATTTTTCCTGATGATGGATATCATTCGACGGGTTTCTTGAGGGAATTATGTCTAAAGAAAAAGACAAAAGGATTTTCTTTTGTAGTTAGTGTATTAATTATCCCTTGGTTTTTCTTTGTGTCGCGGTTCATTTTCAAGGGTTTTGTTTGAACCGGGTGTAGTTAGATTTTTGTTTATAGAAGTAGGAATCCTTGTGCTATGATATGAAGTGGAAATAATGTCTCTTAACTTTATTATTCTTTGAGAATAGTGAGTGCTTTAGTTGTGACGCTTAGGCTCAGTTTTTGACTCTTGAATAAGTACCTTAAATTGTATGATCTTAACTTTGCTTAACTGCTTTGACTAGAGTGTCTTGATAATCTAATCTTGAGTGAGTTATGTGCCATGTGTGTGTGAGGTTTGGTGTATTCTGTGCATTGCATTTGATGTCTAGAACTTGCCCCGTGTGTTTGCAAAGTGAAATAGTAGTTTTGTTCTGTCTTGGAAGTGATATTGGCGTTTCTTCGTTGAGCCAGCTATATAGTTTACCCACCGACTTGTTATGTATCGTAGTTAATCCCGTTGAGCCTGTAATCCTGTTTTTTGGCAACCACATTACAAGCCTTACCCATTTGTTTGAATTGACCATTTTGTTTGAACCATTTAATTCTCTTGAGCACTTGAAATTGTATGAACTTTGTAAAAGTTGAAGTATGGGGTGATTGTGTTGGCTTTTGAGTGGAACTAATGAAATAAGGAGAAGGTGCACTGAATTGAAAAAGTATGAGCCACTTGAATTGAAAAAGAAAAATAAACATTTATGTAGTTGTATGATTGTGAAAAATGATCTTTGATAAGTGGTAACTCTTGATGTAATTGTGCTTAAAGAGGAAGGGATTTAATGCATATTGATGTTAAGGTGGATTACGGTTTGACATAAGTGTGGGGTTTTGAATGTTAAATTGTATGTATTAAAGTGCTTAGGGAGGTGTAGTTACTCTTATATCTAAATGTATGTTACCCGTCCCGCAACCTACACCACAACCAATTAAAGTCCTACTTGATCATTGACTGAATGAGCTCGAATTAGTAGAGTAGTACGCTACGGGCAAGCCTATGGTTCATCCTTTGTGCCATATGAATGTTGTTTCTGAGAGTGAGTAAATTTTTTCTATCTTGAGTTCCTAATTTTTTTTAAGTTTATGGTGTGTGGAACTACTCTCTATGTTTGTGGGAGAGCACTTAATTCATGAAGGAAAGGTAATTATTGACCTCTATATTGGAGTAAGTGAGCGGGTTATGAATCATGCGTGGTGCTTGCGAGTCAATTCTTGAGGTGAAGATGTTACACTATTGTTCTTAGTCTATTTTAAATATTCTTGGTATGATAAGTTATAAGAGTTGTTTAAAAGGGCCGTGTCATTATGAAGTGTAGTTCGATTGCTCGAGGACGAGTAATGGTTTAAGTGTGGGGTGTTGATGGTAGGCTATAATCTCATATTTTAGTCGCTTATTCACTCAGTTATTAGTTCAACGCTTAGTAGAAACTCTTCTGTCAATAAAGTCTCAACCTCACAATATAAACTAAGTTAAGCTTAATGGAGATATGCAAGAATTCATAGTGGATTAGTCTTTAGGAGAACCTCTTTCGATTAACCTCCTAACTGGGTCTAAACAATAATTCAACAAGCCTCTTTCGATAACTAAGAAGAATCAACGAATTCAACCAACAAGATAATGCAAAACATCATAAATTATGCCTCTTTCGATTACATAAACATGCGAATATATATGCAACAATAAAAAACACCCAAAACGATTCAATACATGAGTTAATATCCACAAACAATTCTCAAAGCACTAAATCCATCAATCCCTAAGGAAGAATTACTCCATGGATATGGAGAAATTCATCACAATTAAGTTTAAATCAAAGAAAAACATAAAACATCCAAACCCTTGTCTTGAGTGAGGACGAATGGTGAAATCCTTATGCTCTTGCTTCTCCCTCTTCTCCTTAGCTTCCTTAGGTATAAATTATGTCAAAAGTCCTCAAAATACAGTTTTTCCATGTATATATACCAAGTAGGGTCGGTCCCAAACAAGTACACCTTCTCCTACACAAACTAGGACACTTTTCCCGGACTGGGCATGCTCGTCCGCGCACCTGGAAGTGTGCTCGCGTACTTTCACCCTGTTCTGCCTCATATGCGCGTCCAATGTGCGCCCAATGCACGACCGTGCATGTGGGTGGCGTTCTGTTGGGAATTAGGAGAAATGTAAAACATAAAAGTTGTAGCCCTTGTAAACATATTTCGAACAATATATTATGGAGCCCAAACGGAGTTCCTAGCGAAAGGTTACGTGCATTTTACTGGACACTGCGCAATATGCCTGCTCGATTCTTCGTTTCATTCCACTATCATCCGTTGATCCCCGAACTCGATCCCAACTTAATCCGTGGGCTTTTACTCAGACTTCAAAGCTCTAGAATAGCTTGAATTCATTCCATAACATCTACATAGATCGAAATCACTCCTACAAGGCATAAAACACACAATTAGTGCAAAACACTAGCCATTAAATCTCCAACTTAATTAAAGTGCAGTAAAGTAGAGAGCGAGAGACTCACTTGAAACTTAGAAGTGAATCAACTAGAGTTAATTCCCAAACAAGTATCTTACACCTATCCAATCAACCACTATTTTCTCCCCTTGATATCTTCTTGCTTACTCTTGTCGCAGTTTTCATTAGCCAATAGTTAGAATATTTAGTTAATGGTAGTTTTAATTTACACAAATCTAAATTGTTGATCATCTTGGATAGCAATTAAAACTAGAAGCTACGAAATCACTGTTTAAATCCAATCTCTGTGGATACGATATTTTCTATACTATATTCGACTAGCGAGCATAATTTTGTGTTGTGTTTTAAGCTCATCATTGTATGTAAAATTTTTGAAGTGTGAATTCTGGCTAGAGTCGGTAGCATTTTTGGGTCACATAGTATGGAGTGAGGGGATCAAGTAGATCCGAAGAAGATTGAAGCAGTGTAGAGTTGGCTCAGACCGTCCTCAGCTATGAAGATCTGGAGTTTTCTTGGATTGGCGGGGTATTACCGTCGATTTGTCGAGGGTTTCTCATCTATTGTAGTACCTATGACTAGATTGACCTAGAAGGGTGCTCCGTTAAGGCGGACCGAGGATTATGAGGATAGCTTTCAAAGGCTCAAAACTGATTTGACTACAACACCAGTGTTAGTGTTTCCTATAGGATCAGGGTCCTATACGGTGTACTGTGATGCGTCGTGCATCGGTCTTGGCACGGTGTTGATGCAGGACGGTAGGGGTGATTGCCTACACGTCTAGATAGCCAAAGATGCATGAGAAGAACTATCCAATCCATAATCTAGAGTTAGCAGCTATTGTTCATGCCTTGATGATCTGGCGGCATTATTTGTACGGTGTCCCTTGTGAGGTTTTCACTGATCACCGGAGTTTACAACATCTGTTTAAACAGAAGGATCTTAACTTACGGCAGTGGAGATGGTTGGGGCTGCTTAAAGATTATGACATCACCATTCTCTATCATCCCGGGAAGGCCAATGTGGTGGCCGATTCCTTGAGTCACAAGGCGGAGAGTTTGGGCAGTTTAGAATATCTACTAGTAGCATAGAGTCCTTTAGCCTTGGATGTTCAGGCCTTGGCCAACCAGTTTGTCAGATTGGATGTTTTCGAGCTGAGAAGGGTTTTGGCTTGTGTGGTTTCTCAGTCTTCTCTTTATGATCGTATCAGAGAGCGTCAGTATGATGACCCCTATATGCTTATTCTTAAGGACACGGTTCAGGACGGTGATGCCAAGGAAGTCACTATTGGAGATGACGGTGTATTATGGATGCAGGGCAGGCTATGTGTGCCTAATGTAGATGGCTTGCGTGAGTTGATTCTCCAGGAGGCTCACAGTTCGTGGTACTCCATTCATCCAGGTGTCATAAAGATGTATCAGGACTTGAGGCAGCACTATTGGTAGAGACGGGTGAAGAAGGATATAGTAGAATATGTAACTCGTTGCCTAAATTGTCAGCATGTGAAGTATGAGCATCAACGGCCAGTTGGACTGCATAGAAGATAGATATTCGTGAGTGGAAATAGGAGCAGATCACTATGGATTTTGTTGTTAGGCTCCCACAGACTCAGAGGAAGTTCGATGCAGTTTGGGTGATTGTGAATAGATTGACCAAGTCAGCTCATTTCATTCCTGTGGTTACTACTTACTCTTCGGAGCAGCTGGCTCAAGTTTACATTCGTGAAATTGTTAGGCTTCATGGCGTGCCGATATCTATCATCTCTGACCGGGGTATTCGGCTTACATCGCGGTTCAAGAGAGCTGTACAACATGAGTTGGGTACTCGGGTGGATTTGAGTACAACATTTCACCCTCAGATGGATGGATAGTCCGAGCACACTATTCAAATATTAGAGGATATGCTTCGTGCATGTGTGATGGATTTTGGGGGTGCTTGGGATCAGTTCTTGCCACTTACAGAGTTTGCCTACAACAACAAATATTAGTCGAGCATTCAGATGGCATCGTTTGAGGCTTTGTATCGTAGATGGTGCCGGTCTCCAGTGAGTTGGTTCGAGCCGGGCGAGGCTAGGCTATTGGGTACAGACTTGGTTCAGGATGCCTTGGAAAAGGTTAAATTGATTCATGATCGACTTCGTACAGCCCAGTCCAGGTAGAAGAGTTACGTGGATCGAAAGGTTCGTGATATTGCATTCATGGTTGAGGAGCGGGTCTTGCTCCAGGTTTCGCCCATGAAGGGTGTTATGAGTTTCGGAAGGAAGGTCAAGTTGAGCCCTAGGTATTTCGAGCCTTTTGAGATCCTTGAAAGGGTTGGAGCGGTGTCCTACAGACTTACACTTCCACCTAGTCTCTCTGCAGTTCATCCAGTATTCTATGTTTCCATACTCTGGAAGTATCACGATGATCCGTATTATGTGTTAGACTTCAGATCAGTCCAGTTGGACAAGGATCTATCTTATGTTGAGGAGCCGATGGCCATTTTGGACACACAGGTTCAAAAGTTGAGGTCAAAGAACATCACTTCAGTGAAGGTTCAGTGAAGGGGTCATCCGGTCGAGGAGGCGACTTGGGAGATCGAGAATGATATACGCAGCCGTTATCCTTATCTTTTCACCACTTCAGGTATGTCTCTATACTCGTTCGAGGACAAACGTTTGTTTTAAGAGGGGGAGAATGTAACGACATGGCTGGTCATTTTGAGAGTATTAGCCCCGAACCCCCTATTCATTGCTCCCTCCATTTCATTTTTGGGTTTTGTGACTTGTCGGGAGGATTTATTTTTGGTTTTGGAGTGAAATGGAACACAGAGTCCTTAAACTGGCAGTTTAAGTCGTAGGAATTGGCCATAGTTCCAATTGTGTGAAGACGACTTCGGAATGGAGTTTTGATGGTTCCAATAGCTCTGTAGGGTGATTTTGGTCTTAGGAGCGTGTCAGGATGTTGATTTGGGAAGTTTGACCGGGAGTGGACTTTTTGATATCGGGGTCGGATTCAGATTTCAAAAATTAGAGTAGGTCTGTAATGTCAATTATGACTTGTGGGCAAAATTTGAGGTCAATCCGACTTGATTTGGTAGGTTTCGGCATCGGATGTAGAAGTCTGAAGTTTTAAAGTTCATTAGGCTTGAATCGGTACGCAATTCGTATTTTAACGTTGTTTGATGTGATTTAAAGGCTCGACTAACTTTGTATGATGTTTTAGAACTGGTTGGTATATTTGGTCGAGGACCCTGGGGCCTCGGGTGGATTCCGAATGGTTAACAGATCAAATTAGGACTTGTGAGAATAGCTAAAGACACCAGTTCTAGTGCAATCGCACCTACGCAAGATTGACCGCAGGTGCGAGCGCGCAGAAGCGAGCCATTGGGCGCAGATGCGGGGCTGGAGAAAGTGGCCTATGGTCGCAGGTGCGAAATGAATGCTGTAGAAGCGGAGTCTCTTATGCGGAGGAATTACTCATAAGCGGAAAGGCCAGGAGGCCTGGTGATCGCAGAAGCGAAGACCTTCCGCAAAAGCGGGAGCACAAATGCGGCTATCCGCAGAAGCACACACGCAGATGTGCTTAGGGTGCCGCAAAAGCGAGATTTTGTGGCCTAAGTAATGGCCACACCTGCGATGGAATTTCCCCAAGTGCGGAGCCGCAAATGCAGCTAAGGCCTCACATAAGAGAAATCGCTGGGCAGAAAAGGGCTAATTCCGAGGGTTTAAATTTATTCTCCATCTTTGAACCTAGAGAGCTCGGATTGAGGTGCAATTTCGATGGTTTTCTAGAGAGAACATTTGGATAAGGATTCTTGACTTGTTTTTGATTAATGTCCACTAATCTATCATTTATTCTTCCTTTAATTAAAGATTTGGGTTGTGAAATTTGTGAAAAAGGTGGGAAAATCCTTAGGCCAAATTTAGAGGTTTTGATAGAGAATTTTGTATCGGATTTGAGTAATTTTGGTATGGGTGAACTCAATATCGAATGGATGTTCGTATTTTGAGAGTTTTACCCGATTCCGAGATGTGGGCCTATGTCGACCTTTTGGGGCAATTTTTGATTCTTAGGTAAAGTCATAGATTTATTATTTAAATTAGTTTCTTGTAGTTGTATTCATGGTATGTAATTGCTTTTGGCTAGATTTGGGATGTTCGGAGTCGGAAAGTCGAGGGAAAGGCATTCTTAGTAACTGATTGAGCTTGGCTTGAGGTAAGTGACTTGTCTAACCTTACGCCGGGAAACCTCCCCTTAGGATTTTGTACTGTTGTAACAATTTGTGATATGTGAGCACCATGTACGCGAGGTGACGAGTACGTACACGGGATAGATATGGAAATTTTGGTTCTTGCTGAGTAGTCTTCTCTTAAATTCCTTAACTGAGTTGCCTTAGCATGTGTAGTTGTCCTGTTTAGACTAGTATCGCATGTCTACGTGTCTTAACTTTTACTTGAAATTTGTGCAACATGCTTAGTTGAATTACTTGCTTCCGTGATCTTGTATTCAGTCTTTAACTGTATGATTCCTTGCTATAAATTCGTTGTTCCATAGGTTATGATTTGTGTATTTACTTTTGGGACTACGAGGTGGTACCTTGGGAGATTTCCCGTTGCATATTTACTCTTGGGACTACGAGGCACTGCCTAGGGAGATCCCCCGTTGAATATTTACTTTTGAGACTACGAGGCGGTACCTCAGGAGATCCCCCTGTTGTGTATTTACATTTGGGACTACGAGGCGATTCCTCGGGAGTGCCCCTGTTGTTTTCCTCTATTTGCTGTGCTGTTACCTTTCTGAAATTTCTTGTTGTTCATTTCTCAGTCACTTCATTGTAGTATTATATTTTCTACCTCATTTCCTTTTATTCCAGTAGGGCCCTGACCTGGACCTCGTCACTACTCTACTGAGGTTAGGCTTGGCACTTACTGGGTACCGTTGTGGTGTACTCATACTACACTTCT
Source organism: Nicotiana otophora (assembly GCA_000715115.1). Lineage (NCBI taxonomy): Eukaryota > Viridiplantae > Streptophyta > Magnoliopsida > Solanales > Solanaceae > Nicotiana > Nicotiana otophora. Next base: position 249,725 of record AWOL01S0012330.1, read on the forward strand.
GCACATATTTTTGTGCAGATCTGTGTTCTTCCTACCATGCCAGATACCGGTGAGCTGGACCATACGTGGAGACTTCAAAGTATATCTGCCAGCGTCCGCAAACCTCGGAGTCCCCCTCTATCCTTATTATATTTGTTTCCTTATTCTCTTTAGACTCTGATATATAAAGACACTTAGTATTTTCTCTTAGAATCTTGTGACTTATTTCTACCAGGTTTTGGGAGTTGTAATTATTTGAAATTGCAGTTTCTATTTATATTTCATGTGTTGAGATTTGAGTTCAGTTTTATATTCAGTTATTCCGCAAATTGTTAGGCTTACCTACTCTTAGAGACTAGGTGCCATCACGACATGCTACAGAGGGAAATTGGGGTCGTAATAAGGCCTCGGTTGCAATGGTGCCTGCTGTGATCCCTCGGCAACTTGTTTCCCTTTAGCTTGCTTCGATGATCCTTCTCCTTGCTTGAACTTTTTGGTCATGGGCGCAGTGGTGGAAGACTTTCCTATTCCTCTGCCTTTGTTTGCATTATCATGAGCCATAGCAACCTACAACACGAATGAGCATGAATGTAAGAATGAATCGAGAAATCTGCCTAAGGTTATCTTGTGAGTCAAAAAATGACCCCACACTTAAAACCGAAGGCTCAATGTATTATACTCACAATCGGGGTTTAAAACGAACAAGTGTTGCACCACAAGGCAATGGGTACTCAAGGCTTCTCCATGCCACACAATAGCTAAAAGGCACTAACTATGCCACACAAACAAGTGATTGATCATGGCGAATTGAATTAACCTCAATGCAAGCAAGTGGCATATGGTACTTAATTTTTACAACTACTACACTAAATAAGCTAATCCTACAGAGTGCTACAACATACATAATATATGATACATGGTATGGGCAACATGTGTACATTGAAACCAAGCTCCCAAGTATGTAAAGTCATCCCCCCACACACCACACTTAGCCCGATATCACATACAACTACACTCTGTTACTCAGACTTCACCGGTGCACAAAATACTCATTCAAACATTGTAGCAAATACCTTGTGGGCATGAAGTGTGTGCACTTTAGTTTAACAATGGTGGAACATGGTGGCCCTCCCAAATTTCAACGAAGTAGAGGGAATTCTAGTTTACTACTCCGTATACAATACAACCACAAACTAATTTCGTCCCACATTCGGGCTACCCACTATAGAACAAGTCTTAAGAAACAACTTAGGGGAAAATTTGGGGATTAGGGCAATTGGAAGGGGGAATGTTGATTATCATCTACCAAGTAAAAGAACAAGAAGAAGAAGATGACAAACATGTAGGATTTAGGATGAGATCAATAAGGAAGCTTGAGCAAATTGAGAGAGAGGAGGGAGAAGGGTCGCGGGCAGAGAGTTTGAGCGTGAGAGAGAGAGAGAGAGAGCTGGTGAGAGGGGGATTATTTTAGAGTTAAGGTATTTGAGCGGTGTTTTAATTTAGGGTGGGTATGGGTATTTGGTATGGGTTGTAATGTGAGAGTATATGGGTAGATGGGTTGGGTTATATGGGTATGGGTTAATCAAATACATAATTAAACAAAACGAAAAAAATAAAAAAAATTAAAACTTACCTGCCCACCCCCCAGCCCAGTCCTACACGCTAAGCCTGGCGCTGGGGAGTTTCGACATATTGTAAAGGGCGCCCCAGGCAGCGTGGGGCGCTGATTAGCATTGTTTTTTGAAATAACATCCCGATCCCCCGAGCTCTTTATATATCAAATTTACATGCCCGTGTTCAAAACAACCCGAAAAAGAAAACTGAACCAAACCGACTAAACCAACCCAACACTTTTTAGGTTTGGTTTGGTAGAAGTAGCTATTTAATTTTATTATTATACCTATATATATATATATATATATATATATATATATATATATATATATGTTTATATAAATTTTCTAAAATTTTATGGTACATATTAGTCGTTTATATTTTTAGTCTAGTTTTTTGCTATTATAATAATCTAATTCTTTGATTTTATATTCTAGTTTGGTTGGTAGTTTTATTTTGCTAAGTATAAGAATTTATTTCATCTTAAAAATAATTGATTTTTAATTGAGTACTTAAATTATTCATCACTATTTGATTCAATTATCATCAATATATCTTGGTAAATGATAGATTTCTCAAAGACTAATTGGTTTGATAGTGTTACATTGATAATGTATTCTCCGGAATATGTGTTTGGTAGTGTATGCCTCATATTTAAGAAAAAAAATGATAAATAACCAAAACCGACAAAAAATCGACTTAATTGGTTTGGTTTGGTTCCAATATTTGAAAAACTGACTTACTTAGTTTGTTTTCGTTTTAGTGAAAAATCGATCCAAACCGAACCATGAACACCCCTACCCCACACCATTCTACCTATAAATTCTATGTCTACAAAGAAAATGCAAACTCTAGTCTACTCTAACTAAAAATAAAAATAAAAAGCTAAGCTTTGAAAACAATAAAAATTGGGTTGCCTCCCAACAAGCGCCTGATTTAATATCGCGGCACGACGCATGACCTCGTTTACTCGTCAGCGAGTACTACTTTGGTCTTCTCACGATCAATGATTCCTCCCCAATAGTGCTTGACTCTGTGTCCATTCACTAAAAATTTCCTTTCACCATGTAAAGTGCGCAACTCAATTGCACCATAAGGAGTGACTCTCACCACCTCAAATGGACTTGACCATCTCGATTTTAACTTCCCAGGAAATAGCTTGAGCCTAGAATTGAACAATAATACCTGTTAGCCTGGTTTGAAGTGACGTGGCTTGATACGCTAGTCATGCCATCTTTTTGTTTTCTCTTTGTAAAGCTTATAATTTTCATAAGAGTGCACCCCGAACTCATCGAACTCATTCAACTGCAAGAGTCTCTTCTCGCCCGCGGCTTCAAGGTCCATATTCAAATTTTTAATGGCCCAGTACGCCTTGTGTTCAAGTTCAACAGGAAAGTGACATGCCTTCCCATAGACAAGCTTATACGGCGACACCCTAATTAGTGTTTTATATGCAGTTCTATATGCCCATAAGGCATCATCTAACTTTGCAGCCTAATCCTTCATATTCACACTCACCGTCTTCTCTAATATTTGCTTTATTTATCTGTTAGACACCTCAACTTGTCCACTTGTTTGTGGATGATATGTCGTGGCAACTCTATGGCGGACTGCATATTTAGCTAGAAGGTTATTTAACAACCAATTGCAAAAATGTGTCCCTTCATTACTAATCAAGGATCGTAGAGTCCCAAACCTCGGGACTATGTTCTTCTTCATAAATGCAACTACCACCATGGCATCATTCGTTGGCAATGCGATCGCCTCTACCCATTTTGACACGTAGTCAACTGCTAGCAAGATATATTTGTTTCCTCTGGAAAATGGGAATGGTCCCATGAAATCTATCCCACACATCAAAAATCTCTACCTCCAGGATGTTATTCAAAGGCATCTCATGCCTCTTTGTGATTGTTCCTGTTCTTTGGCATTGGTCACACTTCTTAACAAATGCATGTGCATCCTTGAATAATGTTGTCCAAAAGAACCCAGATTGTAATACCTTTGCTGCTGTCCTATCGCCTCCATGATGGCCCCCGTAAGGTGATTCATGACAATCACACAACACTAATTCCACCTCTTTTTCTGGAATGCATCTCCTCTTCAACTGATCAGTACACTACTTGTACAAGAATGGCTCATCCCAGTAGTAGAAGTTCACATCATATAGAAACCTCTTTCTGGATTTAAATTTATTTTTAGGAGGAAAAAACCCACTCACAAGATAATTCACATAGTCCATGTACCATGGGGGAAGGTCTTGGGTGATAGCAAAAAGTTGCTCATCAGGAAATGCCTCTTTAATTTGTCCACCCTCCTCCATGTGGTCATGATTTTCCAGCCTTGATAGATAGTCAACTACTTGGTTCTCTGTGCCCTTTCGATCTCATATTTCTACATAAATTTCCTGCAACAACAAAACCCAGCACATCAATCTAGCCTTTGATTCCTTTTTTGTAAATAGATACTTGATTGCTGCATGATCGGTATGGACTATGACTAATGTTCTTACCAAGTATGCCCAAAACTTCTCAAAGTCCCACACAACGGCCAACAACTCCTTTTCAGTGGTGGTGTAGTTCAACTGTGCAAGAGTCTTACTCGTATAGTAAATGGAATAAAACATCTTGTCCTTCCTATGGCCTAGCACTGCCCTGATAGCATGGTCACTTGCATCACACACAAGTTCAAATGGTAAGGACCAATCCGGTGTTGCAATAATAGGGGCAGCCACCAACTGCTTTTTGAGCTCTTCAAATGCTTTCAGGCAGGCTTCATCAAAATTAAAAGTTACATCCTTTGCAAGAAACATGCACAAATGAGTAGCAATTTTTGAAAAATCATTAATAAAGCGTCTATAGAATCCAGCATGTCCCAAGAAACTCCGGACACCCTTCACAAAAATGGGTGGAGGTAATTTTTCAACCGCCTCCACCTTCGCCTTATCAACTTCAATGCCGCTCCTTGACACTCTGTGACCCAACACGATGCCTTCTTGCACCATAAAATGGCATTTTCCCCAATTCAAGACTAGATTTGTTTCTTCACAGCGGTCTAACACTTTGCTCAAATTCTTCAAACATTCATCATAAGAAAACCCAAAGACTGAAAAATCATCCATAAAGACTTCCACAAAGTTTTCCACCATGTCGGTAAAAATAGCCATTATGCACCTCTGGAAAGTGGTTGGTGCATTACAAAGACCAAACGACATTCACTTGAAGGCGAAAGTTCCATAAGGACAAGTAAAAGTGGTCTTCTCCTGATCCTTCGGCCATATGACAATCTGGTTGTACCCCGAATAACCATTAAGGAAGCAATAATATTCATTCCCCGCTAATCTATCCAACATTTGGTCAATGAATGGAAGTGGGAAGTGGTCCTTGTGGGTTGATTTGTAATCAATGCAAACTCTCCACTCCGTCACGGTGCGAGTAGGAATTATCTCATTTTTCTCATTCTCTACGACAATCATCCCCCCTTTTTGGGCACACATTGCACTGGGCTTACCTAGTTGCTGTTAGAGATAGGAAAGATGATACCTGCATCGAGCCACTTAATTACTTCCTTCTTCACGACCTCTTTCATAATAAGATTTAATCTATTTTGTTTCTCAACACTGGGGCGGTGTCCATCTTTTAGAAAGATTTTATGCATGCAAAATGATGGACTGATTCCCTTGATGTCAACAATTGTCCACCCAATAGCCTTTTTATGCTCGCGAAGCTCTCTGAGCAATTTTTCTTCTTGAACATTAGTCAAGCCGGATGAGATAATCACTGGAAATGTCTTAGAGTTCCCCATATAAGTATAGCACATATTCGCTGGAAGGGGCTTAAGTTCTAGCTTTGGAACTGCTTCAATAGATGGCTTAGGAGGGGTCGGAGTGACAGACTTGTCCAACTCCTCAAATGTCCAAAACCCATGGACATAACTATAAGACATGTCAAGTACTTGCTCAATTTCTCCCATCATCTCATCTTCACTGTCTTCTTCATCCCCAATAAAAGCCCGTTCAAGAGGATCTATGGGGCTCATATAAGGCACCAATGACGTAGCATCGCTTTCCACCACATAAATCATGGATAGTGCTTCATAGTGGGCTGACAATATGAGTGCTTTATACATATTGAATACCTCAACTCGATCACCTACTCTCATCGTCATCTTTCCTTCGCATACATCAATAATAGCTCAGCCCGTGGCTAAGAATGGATCCCAAAAGTAAATGGGACTTCCTGATCAGGCTCGTAGTCCAAGATAATGAAACCAGCAAGGAATATGAAAGAACCCACTTGAACTAACACATCTTCAATCACTCCTTCAGGATAATCAAGAGAGCGATCAACCAACTAGATAGCGGCATCAAATTGATGCTAGCTCCAAGATCACACAAAGCTCGCCCAGTTACATGCTTACCGATCGAGATTTGGATAGTGAAACTACACGGATCTTTCAATTTTTGAGGTAGCTGCTTTGAATTCTTGAGCTACATTCCTCAGTGAGTTCCACAGTCTCGAACTCGGTGAACCCTCTTTTATTTGACACTATGTACTTGATTAGCATATTTGGCCACTTCTTGCAGGATGTCTACCAATGGATACTGATTTGCACCTGCTTCAAAATATCAAGAAATGTTTTATAAGCGGCATTATTCTTCACTTTCTGCAATCTTTGAGGGAACAGAGGTGGTGGCCTCATAACTAATGGTGGGGGTTTCTCAGCCACCGCCTCTTCAGTTGGCTTCTCTAACTCCTTCGATTGTTTCTGATTCTGCCTCTATGGTGGCTGGCTTCTCATTAAAGGTCACTTGTTTTCTCCTTTTTGACTGGACTTCTTCTAACTATCTCCTATTACTCAATGACACAACATTAATAGATGCCTTAGGATTAGCCTTAGTGTCGCTTGGAAGAGCTCCAACTGGTCGAGTATTTTAGGCACTAGCAAGTTGTCCCATTTGCTGCTCCAAATTTCTCACCGCTGCTACTTGGGCCTGCTGGTCAGCCATTAACTTCTTCATCATCTCTACTGCTTGGGCCTGCTGGTCAGCCATTAATTTCTTCATCATCTCTTCAAGGTGACTCATCGAGTTTGCATGTTGTTCAGCCTGAGGTGGTCTATATTGTTGTTGAGGTGCTTGTGGCCTATACTGATTCTGAGCACCTTGGTTTCCACCCCAAGAGAGGTTTTGGTGGTTCCTCCAGTTAGGATTATAAGTGTTCCCATACTGGTTTGTCTGGCCCCTATTTGCATTACCCACAAAGTAGACAGACTCTGGATTAACTGGGCATAAGTCGCTCGTGTGACCCTCTCCACATACTTCACAAAACAATTGAACCTGTTACATTGGCTGGGCTTGTTACTTGTTAATAACCAAGGTCATCTGATTGACTTGGTTGGTCAATGTGGAAATCTATACTGATAATCTACACTCGAGAACCCCACCCCAACAGATTTTTGCACTGTGTGTCTACCCATCTCTCTTTGACAATCAGGATGGCTTTTGGAGAATTTCTTCAATAACGCATATATCTCATCAAAGCTTTTCTCCAACACTTGACCTCCAGCTGCAATATCTACCACAATCTTTGTCTCAGGATATATCCCTTCTATGAAAGTGTGAGCTAACACTTCATTTGTCTGATTGTGATGAGGACAGTCTCTGAGCAGCCCCTTGAACCTCTCCCAAGCTGAGTATAAAGACTCCCCCGATTTCTGTTTGAAGGCGACTATCTCACTTCTGATCTTTGCAGTTTTGCCTGAAGGGAAGAACCTTGCCAAATATTTCCTTGCCAGATCATTCCATGATGTAATAGAATTAGCTGGTTCTACCTGCAAACATCACTTTGCTTCACCCAACAGAGAGAACGGGAATAGTGTGAGCCTCACATTGTCCGGAGTGACTCCGTTAGTGATATAATTATCACTAATCTCTAAGAAGTTCAGGATGTGCTATTGTGGATCCTCGTGTGGAAGACCCATAAATTGCCCATTCGCATGTAGTAGCTGGATCATGCTCTGTTTTAGCTCAAAGTGCCCAGTGATTCTGGGCTTCACAATGTTGGAGGTGACATTAGCAATGCTGGGCATTGCCACCTCCTGAACAGTCATGTGTTGCTCCTCTGCCATGTTCACAGGAAATTGAACAAGTGCCTCAAGATTATTTGTGTCCCTTGCTTCCCTCAACCTCCTGTGAAATATTCTCTTAGGTTCGGGGTCAAAGCCTTGAAGTCTATCCTGTCTTTTGACCCTTCGCATTCAATCAAAGTTCCTGAGAGCAGAGCAACAATTAAGTAACGTTAGACTTGACGAAATAAACAATTAAAGAAAAAACTAGAAAGTAGTCAATATTCAAGTCCCCGACAATGGCGCAAAAACTTGTTTCTCCAAAATGCACACGCAAGTATACGTGGTCGTACAAGTAATAAAATGATAAGTTAAGTGTCGAACCCACATAGACTTGTATTAACTACCCACTAAATTCACCAAGATTGTTATTCAGTCGAGCCACTTCGATTTCAAAAGTGTGATTATACTAAACAATAATTCTAACTAATATCTAAATTTTCAAGCAGCAAAATGATTGTTGTGTATTTAATAGAGACAAATATTCTAGGGTTGTTATCGATTCACCAATCCTATTGTGTTCTATTTAACTCTCCCTTTCATACAATTCACTCATGGTCGCTAATTAATCGAACAATTTCTCTCATAGCCTTCTCCCGAAGTACTACTCGCCTATTCAAAATAGATTAATGCCTATATTCCTATGAAATCAATCTATTAAGAATACATTAAGATTACAATATTTAATTAAGCACGGTGGACTAGGTATATTCCTATCATAACCACAAATCCGTCCCCAATTGCTTCCGAATAATTCCTACAGATAAAACACCATGAATTAATATAAATCAATCCATTTTACATCCAAAATCCATGAAACACAAGTAAAACATGAGGCGATATACATAAAAATATATACACTTTAAGCTAAATATCAGCATTCCCCTTTTCACTTAAAAATGATGCTAAGGAGTGGCTTCGAAGCTTGCCCAGTGGCTCGATTAGAACTTGGGAGGAGATGACCAGAACATTCCTTGATAAATATTTCTCCTCGGCTAAGACAGGCAAGATTAGAAGATAAATCCATAACTTCTGCTAGAAAGAGTCTGAAACTATTTTTGAAGCACGGGAGAGGTTTAAGGAGATTGTTAGAAAGTGTCAACATAGTGGAATTGAACTCTGGATTCAACTCCAAGATTTTTGGGAAGGATTGACACCGGCCTCGCGTAGAACATAGAGCAATGCAGTTTGAGGTCCTTTGATGAAGAAGACTCCAGATAAGATAGTTACAATTCTTGATGAGTTATCTGAAGATGCAAATCAGTGGCCCTCTGATAGTGCTGAAAGAAAAAGATCAACTGGTGTTCACCAAGTTGATGGTAATACATCTGTGCAGGTACAACTTGATGATATGGCCTAAGAAATAAGGAAGATGACCTTAGCTGCGATATAAATTGATCCTCATGTAGCTTGTGATATATATGGAAGAGGACACCCTACTCATGAGTGTCAAGCCTCAACTGAGGAAGTAAATATTGTGGGGAACTACAATTTTAATGCAATGGGTCAGAGGCACCCCGGTTTTTCATGGAGTTCACTAGGAGGTACTGCGATTGCTTGGCAACAAAATAACTCTAGGCCCCAGGGGCAAGGAGCTCCAGCTTACCAAATTCCTTTCAGCCTCAACATCCCATTCAGTCCGGTCTAGAGGATCTAATGAAGGCCTTCGTTATCAAGACAAATGAGAGGCTAAATGCTCATGGAGCAGCTATCAAAGAACTGGGCAGTGGTTTCGAAACTTGGAGAGACAAGTGGGACATATGGCAACAATATTATCTGAGAGGGCTCCAGGAACTCTCCCGGATGATACTGAGAGAAATCCCAAAGAAATAGTGAATGCAGTAACTCTGAGAAGTGGGAAAGTGTTGAAAGATCCCACCCCGATCGAAAATGATGTGAAACTTGAAAGAGGAAGTGAGGAGAAGCTAAAGAAAGATGTTGATAAAAAGAAGAAGAGTGAGATAAAAGATGAGAAAAAGAAGAAGGGAGAAACTTCAAGAAGGGAGGAATATGATGAGAGCGAGAACATGCATGCTTTACCGTTCCCCCAAAAGCTATTTAGCAAAAAGCTGGACAAGCAATTTGAGAGATTTCTGGATGTGCTGAAACAAGTTCATGTGAACTTATCATTCACAGAAGAGCTCTTACAAATGCCTGCTTATGCCAAATTCTTGAAGGAGATTCTTATAAAGAAGTGGAAGATAGAAGAGACCTCACTGGTCAAGCTCACAGAGCATTGCAGTGCGATATTGCAAAACAAACTTTCACAAAATTATGGAGATCCAAGGAGTTTTACTATACCTTGCTCTTTAGGCTCTATTAATTTTAATAAATCATTATGTGATTCTGGTGCCTCAATTAACTTAATGCGTCTAACTATTTACATGAAATTAGAGAAGGAGATTGGAGAGATAAGGCCAGTGCCAATATCTTTGCAGCTGGTAGACCAAACGACTCTAATACCTGAGGGGATAGTGGAAGATGTGTTAGTTCAGGTGGATAAGTTTGTATTTCCTGTAGACTTTATAATGGTGAATATAGAGGAGAACAAGGAGGTTTACCTCATCCTAGGAAGACCATTCTTAGCGACGGGTAGAGCTATATTAGATATACATGAGAGAAAACGCATTTTTAGAGTGGGTGAGGGGACTGTGACTTTTTAGATGAATGTAGCAAAGAGGGCACAAAAAGAACAACCAACTGCAAGTGTTGAGTGGAAAGTGAAGGGCTCGAAAGAGAAGGCTGCAGTGAGCTAGAAAGATAAGTGTGGGGTGTATCCCAAAAGGGCTGAGAAGAAGCTATTTACATGGATGTGTGCATTGGTTCGGCCACGAGGAATGGAGCCCAACTTCAACTCAGACCCCAACTAGATGTTCAGGGAAATTTCCTGTACCTTATGCTTTTTAATTGTGTATCATGGGGACATGCCACAACTTAAAGTATGGGGGTGGGGGATGTTGTATGTATGTATGTATATTAGTTTTAGTTTTTTTGTTTTGTTAGTTTTAGTTAGAGATAGAAAAAACATTTGAAAAAAAATTAAGTTTTTAAAAATCTTTGATTTTTCTCGACGGTGGATATCATTGACAAGTTTCTTGAGGGATTTATGTGGAAGGAAAAAGACAAAAAGATTTTCTTTTGTTAGGTAATGTAATAATTCCCCCTTGAATTTTCTTTGTGTCGCGGTTCTTTTCCATGGGTTTTGTTTGAACCGAGTGTAGTTAGTTTTTATTTTTTTAGGAGTAGAAAACCTTGTGCTATGATTTGAATTAAAAGAAATGTCTCTTGACTTTATTATGCCTTGAGAATAGTGAGTGCTTTAGTTGTGACGCTTAGGCTCGGTTTTTAACTCTTGTATAAGTACCTTAAACTGTATGATTTCAACTTTGCTTAACTTCTTTGACTAGAGTGTCTTGATGAGTCCGATTATTAGTGAGTTATGTGCTATGTGTGTGTGAGGTTTTGCGTTATTCTGTGCATTGAATTTTATGTCTAGAACTTGCCCCGTGTGTTTGCAAAGCGAAATAGTAGTTTATTCAGTTTTGGAAGTGATATAGACATTTCTTTGTTGAGCCAGTTATAAGCTTTTGCCCACCTAACTGTTATGTATTGTAATTAACACCATTGAGCCTGGAATCCTGTTTCTTTGGCAACCAAATTTCAAGCCCTACCCATTTGTTTGAATTGACTGTCTATTTGAACCTTATACCTCTCGTGAGCACTTAAATTTGTTATGAATTTTGTAAAAGTTGATTTGTGGGGTGGTTGGTTTGGTTTTTGAGTGAAAAAATTGAAATAAGGAGAAAGGTGCAATGTTTTGAAAAAGTAAGAGCCATTTGAATTGAAAAAGAAAGGAAAAAAATAAATAAGTGTATGATTGTCAAAAATATTCCTGGATAGTGGTGACTCTTGATGTAATTGTACTTAAAGAAGTAGGGAGTTAATTTATAGTGATGTGAAGGTTGAGTTATGGTTTAGCATAAGTGTGGGGTTTTGAATGGTTAATTGTATGTATTAAAGTGCTTAGGGAGGTGTAGTCACTCTTATATCCAAATATATCCTACCCGTCCCGCAACCTACATTACAACCAATTAAAGTCCTACTTGATCCTTGACTGAATGAGCTCAATTAGTAGAGTAGTACACTACGGGAAAGCCTATCGTACGTCTTTTGTGGAATATGAATGTTATTTTTGAGAGTGAGCGAATTCTTTCTATCTTCAGTTCCTAATTGTTCTTAAACTTTATTGTGTGTGGAACTACTCTCTATTGTTATGTGAGGGCACTTGATGCATGAAGGAAATGTAATGTCATTAACGTATGTGTTAGAGTAGATGAGCGGGTTGTGAAACATGCGTGGTGCTTTTGAGTCAAATCTTGAGGCAAGGATGTTACGTTAGAGTGCTTAATCTATTTTAAATATTCTTGGTGTGATGAGTTAAGAAAGTTGTTTAAAAAGTTCGTGTCTATATGAAGTGTAGTTTGATTGCTCGAGGACGAGCAATGGTTTAAGTGTAGGGTGTTGATGGTAGGCTATAATTTTGTGTTTTAGTCGCTTATTGCACTCTAATTCACTACACTTTACTTTTGCTGAGCTTTAATTGTTAGTGTTTTGCACTTATTGTGCGTTTATGCCTTGTAGGAGTGATTTCGAGTTATGTAGATATTGTGGAACTAATTCGACCTATTTGGAGCTTTGAAGTCAAAGAAAAATCCTGAAGGATTAAGCCGGGATCGTGTTCGGGGCTCGAGGATCACTTTTGGACATCAAAAATCAAGGAAGAAGCAACAACTAAAGAAAAGCACTAGTGCGACGCACTGGGCGACGCAGCAGGGTAAACTTATGTCAGAAGATTGGCAAAGTTTAGAGGCTGGGTTTTTGTGGTCTGACAAGAAAAATCACTAATACGACGCACTGGGCGTAGCATAGTGCGACGCATGAAAAGCAATAAGTTTGCAAGTTTTCCTATTTCGGATAGGAAAGGGAGATTTCGTCTAGGCCCGACCCTACTTGGTATAAATACATGCAAAAATGTTATTTTATGGACTTTTGACATACTTTTGACCTAAGGAAGCTAAGGAGAAGTTGGAAGAATACAAGCACAAGGATTTCATCATTCCTTCCTCACTCAAGACACGAGTTGGGATCGAATCTATATTTTCCTATACTTTAATTATATTTGTGATAAAATTGCTCCATGATTATGGGGTAGTTCCTTTTAGGGTTTGATGGATTTGGTGTATTGATGATTGTTTGTAGATTATAACTCTAGTTTTATGTATTGAAGCGTTTTTGAATGATTTAATTATTGCATCTATATTTACTTGTTCATGTAATCGAGAGAGGCATAACTTGTGATATGTTTGAATTACATTGTTGGTTGAGTTCATTAATTCTTCTTAGTAATCGAAAGAGGCTAGTTGAATCATTGATTAAATCTAGTAGGACGATAATCGAGACAGGTTCTCTTAAAGACCAATCCACTACGCATTCTTGCATATCCTCACGTGCTTAAATTGGTTCATCTCGTGAGGTTATGACTTAATCGAGAGAGGAGTTTTTGCTGAACGTTTGAACTAATAATTGAGTAAATTCGAAAGACATAACATTAGAAGTGAATTATCTAGAGTTAGATCCCGAACAATTATCTTGCACCTATCCTATAAACCCCTATTTTCTCCCACTGATAACTTCCTTGCTTACCTTTGTTTCGATTGTAATTAGTCAATAGCTTTAGCTTCTTAGTTAATTTTAGTTGGATGTCTTATATCAATTGTTGATCATCTTGGTAAGCAACCAAGCTAGAAACTATGAGAACACTATTTAAATCCAATCCTTGTTGATACGATATTATACTATACTATATTTGATTAACAAGCATAATTTAGGTGTGTGTTTCGAGCTCGTCACCAATCAATATATAATAATACAGTTGCAGCATGTAACCCGATCCACATATAACATATATAAAAACTAACAACTATGGCGTATCTTACAAGGTAACATAAAAACAGAACTAAGCACGTAAATTCTCTAAGAAAATCTAATATAACAAATTGTAAGTGAAATGGGAAGCAAGTAAAGGCATGAAACAAGTAATAGCATCTATCTATAAACTTGTGGAGCATAGAACAAGTAAAGACGGACAATAAATAAAGGCATGGATACGTTAAAGCATGTAGCAAATAGAGGCATGTATTTAACAAGTAAAGACGCAGCAATTAAGGCATGTAACAAGTAATAACCTGGAATAAATTAAGGCATGATATAATTGAAGACATGCAATAAAGTATTCCACCATGTATGCTTGAACCCATGACAACGCATATACACTCGTCACCTCACATATACGCCACCCCCACACATAAATCACATAGAAAATAAACCAATCAAGAAGGGAGGAACATGATGAGAGAGAGAATATGCTTGATTTACCTTTCCCCCCAAAGGCTATACAGAGAAAAGAAGCTGGACAAGTAATTTGGGAAATATTTGGATGTGCTGAAACAGGTTCATGTAAATTTACCATTCATAGAAGTGTACTCGCAAATGCCTGCTTATGCCAAATTATTGATGGAGATCCTTACAAAGAAGAGGAAGATAGAGGAGACCTCAGCTCACAGAGCATTGCAGCGCGATATTGCAAAACAAACTCCTACAAAAGTGTGGAGATCCAGGGAGTTTTTCTATACCTTGCTCATTAGGAACTGTCAATTTTGATAAATCTTTATGTGTTTCTGCTGCCTCAATTAACTTAATGCCTCTATCTATTTATAGGAAACTGGAGAAGGAGATTTGAAAGATAAGGTCTGCACTAATATCTTTGCAGCTCGCAGACCAAACGACTATAATACCCGAGGGAATAATGGAAGATGTGTTAGTTAGGGTGGATAAGTTCGTATTTCCTCTGGATTTTATAGTGGTGAATATGGAAGAAAACAAGGAGGTCCCCCTCATCCTAGGAAGATCATTCTTAGCGATGGGTAGAGCTATATTGAATATACACGAGAGAAAATTCATGCTAAGAGTGGGTGAGGAGACGGTGACTTTTGGGATGAATATAGCAAAGGGTGCATAAAAGGACAACACAGCTGCAAATGTTGAGTAGAAAGTGAAAGGCTCAAAAGAGAAGGCTGCACCGAGTGAGAAAGATAAGTGTGGGGTGTACCCCAAAAAGGTTGAGAAGAAGCCGTCTGTATAGATGTGTGCATTGGTTCGGGTGCGGGGAATGGAGCCCGACTTCGACTCAGACCACGACTAGCTGTTCAGGGAAGTTTCCTTTACCTTATGCTTTTTAATTGTGTATCATGGGGGCATGCCACAACTTAAAGTGTGGGGTGGGGGATAATTATTTTGTATGTATATGTGTTAGTTTTGTTAGTTTTAGTAGTTAGAGATATAATTAGTATTTTTGAAAAATCCATAAAAATTGAAAAGTTTTGATTTTTCCAGACGATGGATATCATTCGTCAGGTTTCTTGAGGGATTAAAGTCGAAAGAAAAATACAAAAAGATTTTCTTTTGTTAGGTAGTGTAATAATTCCTCCTTGGTTTTTCTTTGTGTCGCGTTTCTTTTCCAAGGGTTTTTTTGAACCGGGTGTAGTTAGTTTTTGTTTTGTAGAGTAGCAAGAAGCTTTGTGGTATGATTTGAATTGAAAGCAATATATCTTGACTTTATTATACTTTGAGAATAGTAAGTGCTTTAATTGTGACGCTTAGGCTCAGCTTTTGACTCTTGCATAAGTACCTTCGATTGTATGATCTTAACTTTGCTTAACTGCTTTGACTAGAGTGTCTTGATGATCCAATCTTAAGTGAGTTATGTGCCATGTGGGGGTTAGGATTTGTGTATTCGGTGCATTGCATTTGATGTCTAGAACTTTCCCCGTGTGTTTGCAAAGAAAAATAGTAGTTTTATTAAGTCTTGGAAGTGATATAGGCATTTCTTTGTTGAGCAAGTTATATGCTTTTACCCACCTAATTGTTATGTATCATAGTTAACCCCTTTGAGCATGTAATCCTGTTTCTTTGGAAACCACATTACAATCCTTACCCACTTGTTTGAATTGACCATCTATCTGAACCTTTTACCTCTCGTGAGCACTTGAATTTGGTATGAACTTTGTAAAAATTGAAGTGTGGGGTGGTTGGTTTGTATTTTGAGTGGAACTAATGAAATAAGGAGAAAGGTGCAGTGTATTGGAAAAGTAAGAGCCACTTTAATTGAAAAGGAAAGAAAACACATTTAGGTGTATTGTTGTACAAAATATTCCTTGATAGTGGTGATTCTTGATGTAATTGTGCTAAAGGAAGTAGGGAGCTAATGTATATTGATGTGGAGGTGGAGTTTTGGTTGGACATAAGTGTGGGGTTTTGAATGGTTAAATGTATGTATTAAAGTTCTTAAGGAGGTGTAATCACTCTTATATCTAAATGTATCCTACCCATCCCGCAGCCTACATTACAACCAATTAAGGTCCTATTTGATCCTTGGCCAAATGAGCTCAATTAGTATAGTAATACACTACGGGAAAGCCTATGGTACGTCTATTGTGGCAAATGAATAATACTTCTAAGAATGAGTGAATTCTTTCTACCTTGAGTTCCTGATTGTTCTTAAATTTTATTGTGTGTGAAACTACTCTCTATTATTGTGTGAGGGCACTTGATTCATGAAGGAAAGGTAATGCTGGACCTCTGTGTTAGAATAAGTGAGCTGGTTATAAAAAATTGCATGGTGCTTTTGTGTCAAATCTTGAGGCGAGGATGTTACGGTATTGTTCTTAATCTATTTTAATTATTCTTGGTGTGATAAGTTATTAGTGTTGTTTAAAAAGGGTCGTGTCTGTATGAAGTGTAGTTGATTGCTCGAGGACGAGCAATAGTTTAAGTGTGGGGTGTTGATAGTAGGCTATAATATTGTGTTTTAGTCACTTATTGCACTCTAAATTACTGCACTTTACTAATTTTAAGCTTTAATTGATAGTGTTCTGCACGTATTTTGTGTTTTATGCCTAGTAGGAGTGATTCCGAGTAATGTAGATGTTATGGAATGAATTTGAGCTATTTGGAGCTTTGAACCCTTAGTAAAAGCCCAAGGGATTAAGTCAGGATCATGTTCGGGGCGTCGAGGACCAAGTCTAGATATCAAAGCGCTAGAAAATCCGTACACTAAGAAATCCTCACTATCGCGACACGTGGGACGCCGCGGCTGTGCAATTCTCTGCTGCCTATCAGAACTAGCTCTCTGGATTTCCCCCACTAATTCCCCGCATGGCACGTCGCCCCATGCGGCACGCCTGTGTAATCTTTACGGAGTGAAAATCCAATTTCGGCCAGGAAAAGGTGATTTTGTTTGGGCCCGACCCTACTTGGTATAAATACAAGGAAAAACGTTATTTTATGGACTTTTGACACATATTCGACCTAACGAGGCTAAGGTGGAGTTGGAAGAACATGAGAACAAGGATTATATCATTCCTTCCTCACTCAAGACACGAGTTTGGATTGAATTTTATGTTTTCCTATACTTTAACTTTATTTGTGATGAATTGCTCCATATCTATGGCGTTGTTCTCTTTAGGGTTTGATGGATTTGGTGTATTGATGATTGTTTGTGGATTATAACTCTAGTTTGTATTGAAGCATTTTTGGATGATTTAATTGTTGTATGTATATTCACTAGTTCATGTAATCGAAAGAGGCATAACTTGTGATATCTTTGCATTATATTGTTGGCTGAGTTCAGTAATTCTTCCTAGTAATCGAAAGAGGCTAGTTGAATCATTGATTAAACCTAGTTAGGAGAATAATAGAAAGAGGTTTTCCTAAAGACCAATCCACTATGCATTCTTGCATATCTTTTCGTGCTTAAATTGGTTCATCTCGTGAGGTTAAGACTCAATCGAGAGAGGAGTTTTTGCTGAATGTTTGAACTAATAATTGAGTGAATTCGAGAGACTCACTTAAACATTAGACGTAATGTATCTGGAGTTAGATCCCAAATAATTATCTTGCACCTATCCTATCAACCCCTATTTTCCCCCACCGATAACCTTCTTTGTTCCGATTGTCATTAGTCAATAGCTCTAGATGCTTTGTTAATTTTAGTTAGAAATCATATAAATCTCAATTGTTGATTATCTTGAATAGTGATCAAGCTAGAAACTATAAGAATACTGCTTAAATCCAATCCCTGTGGATACGGTATTATACTATACTATATTTGGTTAGTGAGCATAATATAAGTGTGTGTTTTGAGCTCATCAATACCCGACAAATCCATAGAAAACTGTCACGGCCCGAAATCCAAACTGCGGGGCCGTGATGGCGCCTAACGCCCACTTGGTAGGCAAGCCAACATTAGTACATAACTAATCATTTAAAAACCAATTTGAAATCAATTTAATAATAAATAAAGCTATAGAAATTCAAAATAGATATAATAACTCCAAACGCTGACTATTCAAATCCCTGAATCTGGTGTCACAAGTACATGAGCATACTATAAGTGCTATAACCAATGTCTGGATTAAAATATAACAGTTAGAAACAAAATAAACTATAAAACTAGATAAGGAAGGGGATTTCAGGGATTGCGATCGTTGTGCAGATCTACCTCAAGTCTCCGTGAAAAGCTAATCTGAGTGAGCCTCCACTAGCTACTATTGGGACCAACACTAGAATCTAGACAAGAAGTGCAGAAATGTAGCATGAGTACAACCGATCCCATGTACTTCCTAAGTTTCGAGCCTAACCTTGATGAAGTAGTGACTGGGCTATAACAAGTCACCTACTATAAACCTGTACAAATATAAATACAATAATAGCAGAAATAAAGAGAGTCAAGAATTTAGCATGAAATTGGAACTGAAATCATATAACATAGGGACCCAAAATAACACTTATGCTCAACTTCTCAATTCAACATGGATACAATAACAACAGTTAACACATTAAAATATATGTTCTTCATTGCGACGCGCAACCCGATCCGTAATTATATATAAATACCAAGTCTTCTCCATTGCGGCGCGCAACCCAATCCATAAATTTATATATAAATACAGTTGCGACGTGCAACCCGATCCCAAACAGTAATACCAATATCTGTTGGAGCGTGCAACCCGATCCCATACAATAATAATATAAATGAACATCTAAAACTAACTATGTCGTATCTCAAATAAAATGCAATAAAAGCATTACATAATTAAAGACATAAAGTGGATAAAAGTAGCTATCTAATAACACACAAGGTCCAAAAATAAGTAAAGGTAGTCAATATATAAATACATAGAGACATGGAAACAATTATCAAATTAAGGCATGTAACGGGCAAAGGCATGAATTTGACAAGGGCAAGTAACAAATAGAAAACTTAACAAGTAATAACATGGATTAAATGAAATCAAGAAATAGTTGAAGACAATAAATAAATTTCCCAACCCGCATGCTTAGCCCATGACTACGTATATACACTCGTCACCTTGAATTTATGATGTCCCCACACATAAATCAAGTAGCAAATAAACCAATCAAGTCTTAATTCCCTCGAGTAAAGGTTAACCACGACACTTACCTCTTCCCTCAACCAAATCAATGCTCAACCACGACTTTTCCTTTATAATTAGCCTCCAAACCAATCAAATCTAGCCAAATATAGTCCAGATAAATCAAAATAAGCTTTAGAAACTGCCCCCGAGAGAAAAAGATTAAATCTTTAATGAAATTGAAAGAGTCAACCCGGGCCTGTTTGGTCAAAACCCAACATTCAGACCAAAATCCAATTATCTATTCACCTCCGAGCTCGGTTATATGATTTGTTTCG
Source organism: Nicotiana otophora (assembly GCA_000715115.1). Lineage (NCBI taxonomy): Eukaryota > Viridiplantae > Streptophyta > Magnoliopsida > Solanales > Solanaceae > Nicotiana > Nicotiana otophora. Next base: position 269,274 of record AWOL01S0012330.1, read on the forward strand.
AAATTCGACCTCAATTAGAGGTCTAAATCTCAATTTTACAAAATCCCTAATTTATACCCAAAACCCCTAATTTCTACCATAAAATCGGAGTTGCCTTAGTTGGTTTCCGAAGGGAAAAATTCATAGATTAAGGTTAAAAATCAATGGTTATTATGGAAATATATCAAAATTAGTTAACATTTACTAACCAATGAAGTTGGGATGAGAATCTCCTCAGAATCCTCTATAGTTTGAGCTCTAGCTTTCAAACATGGTGTTGAATGAATAAATCTCGACTTCCAGCTTTTAAATAGCTGGGCGTCAAGTGTTCTTTGTGGTCGTGAAGCACCTGATGCATTCGCGATGAGCACTGACCCAAAGGACTATGCATTCGCGAAGTCCCTCTCGTGTTCACGAAGGCATCCTCAGCCAAGCCTCCGCATTCGCGGCCTGGTGGTCGCGTTCGCAAAGAAGGACTACCTGCCATCGCCCCACATCCACCAAAGCATCGCATTCGCGAAGGGTCAGACGCGTTCATGAAGGGTAATCCCCCACGACTTTGCGTTTGCATCCCACTTCTCGCATTCGCGAAGAGTACTAGCCCCAGCCCAAATTCTTCCCCTTCGCGATCTCGAGGCACTGGACACCAGAAGCTAAAATAAGCAGATTCAACAAGTTAAAAAATAGTCCGAAATCAATCTGAAACTCACCTGATCCCTCCGGGCTCCAAACCGAACATGCACACAAGTGTAATAACATCATATAAACTTTCTCGCCACCTCAAATCATCGAAATAACATCAAATAACAAGAATCGATCATCAAAACTGAAGATTTCAACTAAAAAACTCATTTTTCATAATCTTTCACAAAATGCGCCGAAACTCGCTTGGGTCATCTAGGACCCCTACCAAACATGTATACAAGTCCAAAAACATCATATGAACCTACCGGAATCGTCAAAATACCGATCCGAGGTCGTTTACAAAGAATGTTGATTGTGTTCAACTCAAGTTATTTTTGAAGCCAAAAATCATATTTTCTTGTAAAAACTTTCCGAAAAACAACACGGACCACGTACTCAAGTCATATAACATCTAATGAAGCTATCGGGTCATTAAAGAAAAACCTCAGAAAATTCATTCACAACTGGTAATAAATCCATAGAAGGAACCTCCGCACTAGAATCACGGATATAAGCCAAATACGTCAACATCCCTTCTCGACTATACGTCGAGCCTTTAAATATGAAACCACTATACTAGTGGAGTTTCTGAGTGTCCTTCTCCACTCTAATCTAGGAAACCCCGGCACGGCTAAAGTCACAGTCTTGGCATGACAATCCAAGATAGCGTGATATGGGTAAAACCAATCTATACCAAGAATAACCTCAAAATCCACCATAACATCAACAAAAATATAAATACTGAATTAACTGTAATAGCACAAGTCTATGGACAATCAACATAAACAACATTGTCGAAGATAAAAAATCCCCCAGAAATGGTAAATACAGAGTTATGAGCTCTAAAATAGAAATACAAGTCTAAAATGCCAAATAACAATACTGTCTGAATAAAAGACAACAGTAAAAATGAAAAGAGATGCTAAGAATGCGGTTGATGTGCAGCTCTACCTTGTCTCTCGGATGACAAACTCAGTAATAAGCCTCAGCTACTAGTGGATCGATCCAACACCCAGATCTGCACAATTAAGTGCAGAGTGTAGTATGAGTATAACCGACCCCATGTACTCAACAAGTATCATAACTAACCTCGGCGAGGAAATAGAGGAAAGAATTATTAATGATACTCGCTATAACCTGTATAGTTCATAAATCCAACAAGTACAGAATAATAACATGATCAAGTCATAAATCACAGAAAGATTCACCTTGGTGCACACAATTACTCAATGTACCCTACTCAGTCAACAATCTAGCATATAAGAAGACATGCAAATAAATCAGGTAAACAACCAAGGAAATTGCAAGTAAAGATGAAATGCAATAACCAAAACAAACACTGGCCAACTTTTCCTCAGAATTTCCATAACCGTACCAAACCACTGATCAATTTTCCTCAAATCCCCGTGTACACCATCAAGAAAAAATATGAGAGGGTGACCCTATGGGGATGGATCCCAATCCACACACTGCATGGCGTAGTCACGTGTAATAATCATAATCTGCCCGATGTGATCACATGCTTAATATCACAATCTGCTCGACGTGGTCACATGCTTAATAACACAATCCGCTCGGCATGGTCACAAGCTCAATATCACAATCCATCTGGTATGTTCACATGCTCAATGACACTATCTACCTGGCATAATCACAGGCTCAATATCACAATTTGCCCGGCGTGGTCACATGCTCAATATTTCAATCTGCCCAGCATGGTCATAGCCTGCCAGTCTGAAACATATCACACCAAAAGAAGATATACAGGATTACATGTACATTATCAATGGACATAAATATCATACTCATGTACTAGTATAAGTTACATACTAAAGTGTATGCATGTGCAAAGTGTGCTATCATAACTCAAATCAGGTAATTACATCATGAAAGCAGCAATTTCAGGTTCAATCAGGAGGTTAACCACTATGTAACCTCACACATGGTACAAATATCTCACAAAAGGGGTAAAAATAGGAGAAGCATCGCAACATGAAGCTTAGCAACCAATTAATGACATAACATAGCCTAAGCACTACCCCGAGCATGAATAATAACCCGGTGCACGCACATGGGTTCAACCCCACACATGTGACCATAGCACGTAGCTATCTCGAATAACTCAGGCAACTAATGCCTCAACCAAGTTTAGGAAATATACTTGCCTCAAGCAAGCCAAATCAATCCACTAATAAGCCTTTCCCGCATGAATCACCCTCCGAACAGCTCAAATCTAACCAAATTGGCATACTATCATCAATAAAAGCCATAGGAAATGATTTCAAATGATAAAGCTAAGATCTTGAATCAATTATGCAAAGTTTACCCAAAAAGTCAACCCCAGGCTCACACCCGGAACCCGACCAAACTCACAAATTCTGAACACCCATTACGATACGAGTCCAAATATATGTGTTTCATCCCATTCCAACCTCAAATCAATCCTCAAATCATCAAATTTCACTCTCTCCAAAATCATAGTCCAAACCCCCACAAATTCATATACATTAGGTGTAATAATCTATGGGCAATCAATAACTAACATCAAAATCAAGTAAGGATCACTTACCCCTTCAATTATGATGAAAAGCCCTCCAAACATTGCCTCCAACCGAGCTCCACAACTCCAAAAATGAGGAAAATGACCAAACCCTCGATATAAGTATTATGTTCAGCAACACCGCATATGCGGTGCCCAGTTTCGCACCTGCGATAGAACATCTGCGGAGAATCTATCGCAGGTGTGGAAGTCATATACTTCCCGACCAACCGCTTCTACGGACACCAAGCTGCATCTACGGCTCTGCTTCTGCAGAAGCTCCTGTGTGTATGCGCTTGCGCAAATGCACTCCATAGTCCACACCTGCGGACCCAACCCTTCCACCCCAGCACCATAATTCTTGCCCCCTGGCAGCTTCTGCGGTCTCGCACCTGCGACTTATCCATCGCTAGTGCGGATGCACCAGAACATAGAAACAGTGCTGCAATGCCATTCAATCCAACATGATCCAAAGGTCCACGGGACCCCGTCCCATCATACCACTCAATCCCAGAACATAACTCGAACCTACTCGAGGCCTCAAATCTCACAAAAACCATCAAAACTACTAATCGCACCCCAATTCAAGCCTAAGGAACTAATGAACTTTCAACTTCGATAACTCGTGCCGAACCATAAGAAACCAACTCGGAATGACCTCAAATGTTGCGTGTAAGTCCCAAATGACACAACAAACATATTCCAACTCCTAAAACCACAATCCGAACCCGATACCAACAAAGTCGACTCCCAATCAAACCTATCAGCTTTCCAAACCTTCAATTTTCAAACTTTCACCAAATTGAATCAAATCAACCTAGGGACCTCCAAATCCAAATTCGGACATACGATTAAGACCAAAATCACCATACGAAGCTATTAGAAACGTCAAAACTCCATTCCGGAGTCACCTATGCAAAAAACTAAGTCTGGTCAACTCTTATAACTTAAGCATCCAACCAAGGGACTAAGTGTCCCAATTCACTCCAAAACCTCCCCGAAACCAAACTAACCTTCCCTGCATGTCACATATCCACAAATACACATAAGTAAAACATCAAATATGGGAAACATGGCTAGAATACTCTAAACAACCGGTCGAGTCATTACAATAAGTCTAACCATACAAGATTTATCCAAATCCGACTCCGTATCGATGTTCAAAACCCAATCATTCACTTTAGAAATGTTTTGCCAACACCCCCCCCCCCCCCCCC